>MDKH01014350.1:0-56191 GCA_005239495.1 Nicotiana undulata
TTTTATAAAATATTTAAAATAATAAGATAATTGTTGAACGTTAGAACTGGGTCCACGATTAGCTAACAAAGTTGGTCTCTATTTATTTAGCGACCAACTTTGGTCGCTACTTTTAAATTTTATTTATAATTTTATAATTATTTAAAATAATAATATAATTATTAAAAAAATTAATCTGGGTCCCACTTTAGCACCAAAGTTGGTCGCTAAATTTAATATTTCTTTGACCAAGCAAGTCTGGCCAGTCCGGTCAACATTTTGACCAGATTATCGACCAATTGTGGTCGCTAATTATTTTACAATTATTTTTTAATTATTTTATCCCGTTTAGCGACCAAGTGTGGTCGCTTTTTTTGACAGACCAATTTCGATCGCCAATGGTTGGTCGCTTTTAGCCGGATTTTTAGTAGTGCATCACGCCTAGCTACCAGCAAAATTTAATATTGTATCCCTCAAGATTTACTATCAAACTTCAACCCAAGTTTTTGTTTCTCCATCTTTCACTATGCATAATGTTAGTAAGTCAAAACCTCCTCCTTCTTCATTAGTTTTTGCTCCTTTGCTCAATTTGCCATGTTTTATCGATATATATTTAATTACCTATAACCACAAATCCTTGAAATTTGTCTACTCTTACATATCACTTAGAAGTAGAAAGAGAGTAATTATTATAAGTTATTATGTGCCCTTCTAAAATGTGATGGATAAATTTTCTATTATCAGGTGAGTTTGAAATAACCGTCTCTATACACCTAAAGTTAATCAACTGCACTTTACTGTATAGGAATAAAACCATGCATTTATTCTTCCTATTATGTGAACACGAACACAAGCAAACATTATACTACAAGAAAAACATGGAACAAAACCGAGCAACATAAAAGAACTATGCCCATCTTTTCTTAACCCTAACTTTAAAACCATATTTCATGTGGAGGATAACGGAGCAATTAGGGGAAACATCATGATCTTTCACCATTTTAATCTGGTAATTATGGATGATAGCAGCGGCCACAGCTTTCAATTGAGTGAACGACGTTTCTTTCCCTAAGCACTTCCTTGGTCCTGCATTGAAAGACAAAAACTTGTAAGATGGCTCATGTTTCACCGTTCCATGCTCTGATATCCATCTCTCTGGCTTGAATTCTGAAGCATCCTTTCCCCAGATGAATTCCATCCTCCCCATCGCGTACAAATTAAACATGACTCTCATCTTGGGATGAACATGATGACCACTTGGGAGAATATCAGGTTCTTGTGGAGTTTTTAATTGGAATGGAACAGGAGGATATAGCCTTAATGCTTCACACAATGCAGCATGTAAATAAACAACATTTTTCAACTCTTGTACCGTAAAAAGCCTCCATTTTTCGGCTTCTCCAACTGGGATGATTGCCCTGAGTTCTTCCCTTATATTCTTTTCAACCTCAGGATGTGTGTAAACCAGCCAAATGAACCAAGTAAGGCAGGAGTTAACTCCATCGCGTCCAGCGGACAGGAAATTTAATGTTGTATCCCTCAAGAATTTATTATCAAACTTCAACCCTGTTTTTGTTTCTCCATCATTAACTATACATAATGTTAGTAAGTCATAACCTCCTTCTTCTTCTTCTTCTTCTTCATCTTCCTCAGTTTTTTTTCCTTTGTTCAATTCGTCATGTTTCATCGATATATATTTACCTATAACTTGGTCAGCAACTTCAACAGCTTTGATTAGTTTCTTTTCTGGCCCAACTCCAAGCTTTTTTTGCAACTTCCAAAAAATTTCTGGCAGTAAATGGCGTATGACTATAACATGATCAATATCTTCCATAACTTTAAGAAAAGGAACATCTGGGAACTCAAGAGATAGGCAACCAGGATCAAAACCTGTGACTATTTTACATATTGTATCAAAAGTAAATCTCTTGAAAATATCTTGTAAATCAAAAACTCTATCTTCTTTAGCCATGAATTCAAGAATTGGAATCAGGCCATCTTTGACTTTGCTCTCAATAGTTTTCACCAAACACTTGTGGTATCTCTGATTAATGATCAATTCTCTGGCATGTTCCCTTTGATTCTTCCACAAATCAAAGTCAGAATTAAATATTCCATCGCCTAAATAATCAAAAATCTTCTTGAATTCTTGCCCTTTCGGAAAATTTGAAAAATTTGCACTCATGATATAATGCACATTTGCAGGATCCAATGTGCAAAGAGTATCTGTATTAGTAAACCAAATTCCTTTTAATAACAAAGTACCTCCAGTTTTCGAAAGAACCTCTTTTATCGCTTCATGTATTCTGTGTATATTGAGAAGTAGGGCTGGGAACATACCGAAAAATGGATAATTTCTTGGCAGGCCATTTTTATCCATATCACCTAAAGCCCAGAAAATTGCAAAAATAAAAATGATTGCTATAAAGATTTCAAGGTAACCTACTGAGGCTAATAGAGAACTGAAAGCCATTTGTTTTTGAATATTTTTACTCGATGCTTATTATATGGACAACCCTCTATTCTATTTATAGCTAGGTATCCAAGATGGGAATATGTACATAAACATGTGAGGTCATTCAGATTTTAGTTTAAGTCATTTTCATTTATGGTATGAATAGTTCATGTTGTAGTAGATAACATGCTTTATTTTCAAGATTGTAATTAAATTTCACTTTTTTATAGAGTTACTTGTAGATAATTTTTAGATGACTTGATAATATAAAATAAATTGCACTGTCGCTATAAATTTTCTTTTTGGTTTTTCACCCGGTATTCAATACCTATATTGGGGCCGACTAAATCCGAATTCGCGTCGGGAAGTCCTACATGGGGTAAAGCGCTCCCTAACAAAGGCGACTTCATACCAAGAGACCAGAGACGGACCCGGAATTTGAACATAGCGGGGGCACTATCTTTAGTATATCAAGTACTAGCTAGCGATAAAGTTCGACGTTCAAATCTGTAAAAACTTAATGATTATGATAGCTATCATTAAAATACAAATTTTCATATTATTAAATATCATTAATTTTGTACTAATATAACTTAAGTACATCGTCCACTCATAGCAGAGTCGGGATCATTTCACACCAAACTCATATATAAAATGAGAGGCATTATCTCTTAAAACTAGAACTTGATTGAAAAGAATTAAACTTTGCCAAGAATATGTTATCTAAATTCATAAGAGCAAGAACTTCCTAAAAAAACGATTCCAAGCAAAATAATATTTTCTTCAATCACATAAGGATCCTTCCTTCTCAATCAAACTGTTAAGTAATTAAACAATCATTGAATTCAAAAATAGTAAAAGTACAATAGAATTATAAAAGTTGTAGGAGATGGAATTTGATTTTGGGACATCACATAAGTGAAGACACTTTGAGTGCTTCCTTTAACCAACTCTTCTGCCCAGCTTTTATGTTTAGGGGGCACACGCAAAATATTTAAGGGGTCCTTACTGTATATACATATAGGTACAAAATACATATACTGTATTTTTGTCGAGGTTAACGGGTTCCCGTGAACCCTCATCTCCCCACGTAGGTCCGCCCCTGCAAGAGACTCACCCGAAATCTCTAGTTAAGGATGAAAAAGTACTTACTACTCCACCACAACTCTTGATAGTGTCACTATAAAGTTTCCACATGCGATTAACTGGACTATCGGAATCCAACAAAGTTTATAATATAATATAATATTTTCCAAATCTTCAATATTTAGCAGTTCGTTTTTTGAAACTAGTTTCATTACTGGGAATACAACAAACACGTTTCATGCTACGAGTAACTTATTGCGTTAGAAAACTATGAAATTGTAGAAAAAAGCAACAAATGTCGTGGTTTGCACTCAGTTTAATATTAAAAACTCTAAGCCTTCCTTGTCCTCGAATGTTACTACTCGTTTCCCTTACGCCACGACATCGTGAGATATCACATCTCAAGCAAATTTGGTCCCCCGATATCGGATATGGTGGGATGCATACCGATGGGATCTAGCATTCTAGTATATGGCTGCACTACTAACAAAAGGAGCGAAAAATGTATTGAGTACAAATTTTTCCCTATCGCTCTTGGTACTTAACACAACATATAACCACGGGCATTATTCAATATTTTTGGAATATGTGTGCCAACATTTAATATTGTACTAATTTTAGAAAATATGTATATAAAATATCTAACTTTACGAAGGGACTATGGGTTTACGTTTGTATACCGTTGAAATCGGGCAGGTCTGATTTTGTAGGATCGAGAAGTTTGCTTTGAGAGTAAGCTCATTATGGACCTGGCTCGAACTCGGTGGCAGAGTATGGAACTTGAAGGCCGAAGTGCTCGTTGAAGACCAAGGGCGAGTATGACCAAACTCGAGTAAGGCATAATAACGGAATGTCGAGATATTAGCAAGCGACCAAAGGTCTCTGCCGAAATCTCGGAATAGATCATGCTGAGCGGTTATCGGCGCCAATCATGGGATTTATTTTCGTTATTAGAGTTGTACCTTATTTAGGGTTCATCTACTATATAAAGAGGGGCCCCATTCATTTGTAATCATGATACATTCACACACACACAAAAAAATATACGCTGCTCTCTATTTACTTACTATCTACTGTCGTTTTTATTGTTCTTGTTGTTCTTACTACTTTATCTTGAGACTACCCTGAATCGAGGTCGATACATTTTCTACATCATTGGTTTGATTTATTTTATCGCTCAATTTATTTATTTAATTCGTTGTTTATTAATTGGTATTGAATTAGATCACGTATCCTTATAACCACATTACAAGTTTAATTGTTACTCAAATTTCGAGGTAAACAGTTTGGCGCCCACCGTGGGGCTAAGGATAATAGTGATTGTTCATTACTAATTCTGGTAAAACACATTATTTTACGCTTGTACCTGTCAAGAATTTTTGCTTTCAAGTTGAAACATGTCAAACTCACAAAGGGCATCCGCACACGGTGACAATGGCCTCGGACTTCACGGGGAAAACGAGAATGTTATTGCTCCAGGAATCGAGGTGCCAAAGGTTGATCTCGGAGGAGCACCGCTCGTCAACCCAGTTGACATCAGTTCGCACGTTGCTCTGAATTCGGACTTAGGCACAGAACCCGAAGGGAGTGTACGCAGAGAAGGTCGAACTGATGGCCGAGGTACACATGGCAGAGGAGACGAAGGAGTCAGTTTCCAAGTAATATTCGAAATGCTTCAGGCTCAACAAACCGCCATTGCTTAGTTACAGAATCAGCACAGAGCTCCAAATAGGGTCGAGCAGGAGACTACTCGCCGTACCTCCAAATAACACATCGGCAATTGATCCTGCTGTAATGAAGATGCTCGATAAGCTCACCAAGAGAATTGAATCAGGAGAGAAGAAAATCGAAGCCAATGATAAAAAGGTGGAGACTTACAACTCTAGCGTTGACTAGATACCTGGGGCACCACCGATCTTGAAAGGAATGGATTCGAAGAAATTTGGGCAAAAACCCATTCCGAAGAAGTTTTGTATGCCTGACATACCCAAATATAACGGGACCCCTGACCCCAATGAGCATGTGACCTCTTACACATGCGCCATTAAGTGTAATGATTTGGAGGATGACGAAATCGAGTCTGTATTTCTGAAAAAATCCAGAGAGACCCTGTCGAATGGAGAAATGATTTGGTATCACAACCTGCCACAAAATTCCATCGATTCATTCGCCATGTTGGCGGATTATTTCGTAAAAGCACATGTTGGGGCCATAGAGGTTTCAACAAGGAAATCAGACCTCTTCAAAAAGTGAGACAGAGGGAAACCAAGATGCTAAGTGAGTTCGTGTCTCGATTCCAAATGGAGCGCATGGAGTTGCCACCAGTCACAGATGATTAGTCCGCTCAAGCTTTTACCCAAGGGTTGAATGAACGGAGTTCGATAGCATCATGTCAGTTCAAAATTTGATCGATTACCCAGCTGTAACTTGGGCAGATGTTCACAACCGGTATCAATCGAAGATCAGGGTCGGAAACAACCAATTGGGAGCCCCTTTTGGTTTAGCACATCCAAACCGGTCGACTGGTAAAACCCAGAGAGACAACGATAGAGAGACAAGGTCGAATAAATATCGGTACTAGCCATATATTGCTTATCGAAGGAATAACGCCCCGGCACGCAACTGCGCCCAGAATGATCGAAAAAGCGATCAAGGACAGAATTCTCGGGGACTTATGAGTAAAACTAGCTTCGACAAGTATGCAGATCCACAGAAGTACCACGACTATCGGAGTACAATTTCAGCGTCGATGCATCTGGTATTGTATATTTTGGAGAGTCGCCACCTAACGATTTTAACAGTGCATTAGGGAACCTAAGGGGTTCATTTACATACTACGTTGCTAACCAGAGATAGGGTAAGGGCTTGAAATTATCCCAAGGGGAAGGTATTAGGCACCCCTCAGGATCCACAAGTGTGGTTCCCGGCCAAATGGTTTCGTGAATTTGTAATGTTAGCAAATAACAAGTAAAGGGCTCAAGTAAGATGGGATTTCAAATATATTAAGCAAGCAAGTGTTAAAATTATCGGGGGGTTTTAAACATTTAGGGTTTCAAAGAGAACCCAGAAAGATAAGAAAAACCTCAAATGCCGTTGGTTTAAGCCCAAAAGGTCACAGACCTTGCTTGAACAGCCGAAGATGGCAGGAGATGGCCGGAGGATGACGAGAACAGGCCCAAGGGGTAGGAGGATTAACCCAGGTCTCTTGAAGACCTTAGAGATGGCAAACACCGACGTGAGGGAACCATAGGAGGCAGGAGGATAGTGAGAGCTTCATGATCTCCGGCGAAGAGACGACTGGTGAAGGCGAAGAGGTTCATCAGAGCCCAAAGAGACAGGAAGTCTCTAGAAGAGACTTAGAGAGATAGTAGAGAGATGAGGGACCAGTGAGAATGAAAGGGGTCGGGGGAGGGTTAGTCTAAGTTAATTAAGGTAATAATGATATGGGCCATTGATTTAATTTGATCAACGACTCAGATTGGTTCGGGGTTGGGCCGAGTAGGAAATTGGTTTGGGTTGCGTAGGTAATTGGGTTAAAAGGTCCGGGTAAATTGGGTTGAACTTAAAATAAAAAGTGGCTAGATTTTAAATACCCATAAAAATAGGTAAATAATTAATAACATAGCTAATAATTATATAAAAAATGAAATTAATGCTAGGTAAACAAAATATAAGGTAATTAACTAATATTAATTTATAAAAAGTACTAATTATAGAATTAAAAATAGCATAATTGCATAATTGGGCCATAGTTGCAAAATTTGTGTAATTATAGCTAAATAGTGCCAAATTGGTTAATTTGTGAAATAATTAAATCCTAATAGGATTAAAAATGATATATTGAGATGGGAAGCATTTTGAAATTATTTATAATACAATTTATGAATAATTATTGAATATAAAATACTAAATAAATAGGAAAGTAAATTGATAAAAATATGAAAAATTATGGAAAAATACCATTCCTTATGAAAAGTGATTTTGAAGGTAATATGTAAGTGTGAAAACAATTTTGAGGAAAAATTGGGTATCAACAGCTGCCCCTCTTTACCCGGGAAGGATGAAAGAGTTGTCGGGCAAAGATATGATGGCCAATTTTGACCGAGTGGAATTAATTTGAAAGATTTAGGTCGCACCCTGATTTCTGAGCTGCCTACATATCCCTGGTTTTACAGGAATTAGGTCGTATGTAGTTCAGGAGTCACTGACGAAGTATACCGGTGAAGTTTTACAAGAATGGACGCAAGGTGGAGGATTGGGTGCGGCTTACGGGATAGTTAGGAGAACTGGAGCGGAACCGCTCCTGCCAGGATGGTTGTTGCTTGTCGGGTTACCTGCAAATGAGTAATACAAGCATATCGTGTGTAATTTAAACATGATGAAAACTTCCGTTGGACCATGAATGATGTCTTCGGACGGTTAAGGATGACGTCCTCATACCATGACGTCCTGGGCCATGAATTGCTTCATGCAGGATTCGCATGCCATGAAAATGATGTTCTCAGGCCATGAGGATGCTGTCTCCGAACCATGACGCCTTTGAATAATGATATGCAAGATGATAAAAGAGATCCTTAGGCCATGACATGTTGTTCTCCGGCTATGAAGTTGGTGCCTCCGAACGATGACGCCTTTGGATAGGTTGGCGATATTTCAGCCCATGAAGATGCAAAAGTATGATGCTAGCAAGATAGAGCTTAGTCTTGCTAATTTAAGGGGCAGAGCTTAGCCCGAAATGAAAGCGAAATAAATAATGCTTGATAAAACAGTGGTCTTGGAAAGTAAATTGGAGGCGGGGCTTAGCCTTGGAAGGAAAAAAAGTAGCCTTATGCAGGTGGAGATAGTTCTTAGTCTCGGAAGGCAGAAAGGTAGCCTTATGCAAGATGCGAATGCAGATGGAGGTAGCATTTAACCTCGGAAGGCAGAATGGTAGCCTTATGCAAGATGCGAATGCAGACGGAGGTAGATCTCAACCTCGAAAGGCAGAATGGTAGCCTTATGAAAGATGCGAATGCAGATGGAGATAGCATTTAGTCTCGGAAGGAAGAATGGTAGCCATATGCAAGAATGCGATGCAAGTGGAGACATCGTTTAGTCTCGGAAGGCAGAATGGTAGCCTTATGCAAGATGCAAATATAGATGGAGGTAGAGCTTAACCTCGAAAGGTAGAATGGTAGCCTTATGCAAGATGCGAATGCAGATGGAGACAGCGTTTAGTCTCGGAAGGCAGAATGGTAGCCTTATGTAAGAATGTGATGCAAGTGGAGACAGCGTTTAGTCTCGAAAGGCAGAATAATAGCCTTATGCAGAAAAATAAATGACAGTAGGAATTCTTAGCTGGTAATAAATTGTTGCATTGTGATTGTCGAGGGTATTGTGACTGTAGGGAATTATTTGCATTGCTAATAGGTGACGGAAAGTATGATGTCCCTGAGGATTGTGGTTTTGAACATACTTGTCCCTTTGTGGGGACATCGAACTTTCGGCCTTTGCGATTGTGATGAAATTTGAGACTTCTCTGCGCGTTAGCTCCTTATGCCTGCATCTACAGAAAAATCATGAGTTTTGTAAAGGGGAAAGGTTAGTTCGTATCCCCACTAGCTCTACTTGACTCGTTCGGCTCGATCTGATGATACTGTCTGTATCATTGGGGTAGCGTTTGCTAAACAAGTTGTGTCGAGAAATTAGTATGCATGATTTTGTAAAAGTATAATTTAAGCATATAATCTAAAATAGTTTTAGATGAACCGATGATCGTGACACGGTTCGAGACATCGCGACCTCTCTTGCCACGGAATTTTGAGGGTCCTCCTCAAACTTCTGCCCCAGTTTGACCCTCAAAATTCTGCCCCGGTTTCCAATTGTGGGAGAAATGAGAGTCTTATTGAATTGTGACCGAACCCATAGGGCTGCCTACGTATCCCCTCTTAAATGGGAATCAGGCCAGGCGTAGTTCAATTTACATCATTGAGAGAGTATAAAGATTACACATAATAACGTTTGACTGCATCTGAATTGATTGGTTTCGGCCAAACTTCTCCGTCCATTTCTGCAAGTATGAGTGCTCCTCCTGTTAACACTCTGTGAACCATGTATGGGCCTTGCCAGTTGGGAGAGAATTTCCCCTTGGCTTCATCTTGATGTGGAAAGATTTTCTTTAACACCAGTTGCCCTGGTGTAAATCGTCTCGACTTGACTTTCTTGTTGAAGGCTCTGGTCATTTTTTTCTGATATAATTGACCATGATAGACTGCATTTATTCTCTTTCTGTCTATGAGGGCTAGTTGCTCATAACGGCTTCTTACCCATTCTGCATCGCTGAGCTCGGCTTCTTGCATAATCATTAGAGATGGAATCTCAACTTCGGCAGGAATAACAACTTATGTACCATAAACTAGCATATAGGGAGTTGCCCTGGTTGATGTGCGAACCGTGGTGCGATACCCAATAAGGCGAATGATAACTTCTCGTGCCACTACTTGTGCCTTTCTATCATGTTCCTCAATATCTTCTTGATGTTTTTGTTGGCGGCTTCTACAACTCCATTCATTTGAGGTCTATAAGCTGTGGAATTCTTGTGTTTGATCTTGAAAGTATCGCACATAGCTTGCATAAGGTCACTGTTGAGATTGGAACCATTATTGGTGATGATCGACTCTGGAACTCCGAACCGACAAACAATGTGGTCGCGGACAAAGTCTTCCACGACTTTCTTAGTCACTGCATTGTAGGATGCTGCTTCGACCCATTTAGTGAAATAATCGATTGCTACCAAGATGAACCTGTGTCCGTTGGAGGCGGCAGGCTCGATTGGTCCAATAACATCCATTCCCCAGGCGGCGAACGACCATGGTGAACTGGTTGCATTGAGCTCACTTGGAGGTACATTTATCATATCACCATGTATTTGACAGCGGTGGCATTTTCGGACGTACTGGATGCAATCCATTTCCATAGTCATCCAAAAGTAACCAGCTCGGAGTATCTTCTTTTCCAGAACAAAACCGTTCATACGTGGACCGCAGGTCCCAGCATGAATTTCTTTTAGTAGTTTTGATGCTTCTTTTGCATCGACACACCTTAATAATCCCAAGTCGGGAGTCCTCCTATACAGGATTCCTCCGCTGTGAAAGAAATTGTTGGACATCCTCCGAAGTGTGCGTTTCTAAGTGGAATTTTCAAGCGCTGGGTAATCTCCTTTTGCCAAATACTCCTTGATATCATGAAACCAAGTATTTTCGCCCGCTTCTTCTTCAGCATGCGCACAATAAGCTGGCTAATTATGGATTTTCACTAGGATGGGATCAATGAAATTTTTGTCTGGATGCTGAATCAGTGAAGACAGAGTAACATGCCAAAATTCTGTCTTCGTGAACCTCTTTCTTAATTCCTGCACGTGATGCAGATATGGTAGTATTTTGGAATTCTTGGTTTCCCATTCTCTTTGTACCTGATGTACCAATATGTTTGAATCAGCGATCACTAACAGCTCTTGGACGTTCATATCAATGGCCATGTTGAGCCCTAAGATACAGGCTTCATACTCTGCCATATTGTTGGTGCAGGGGAACCTGAGCTTGGCGGATAGCGGATAATGCTAACTGGTTTTCGATATTAAGACTGCTCCAATACCGACTCCTTTGAAGTTTTCTTCTCCATCAAAGAAAATCCTCCAACCGTCGTAGGATTCTGCAATGTCTTCTCCTACGAATGATACCTCCTCATCGGGGAATTACGTTTTTAGGGGTTCGTATTCTCCGTCCACAAGGTTCTCAGCGAGGTGGTCTGCCAGTGCCTGTCCCTTGACTGCTTGCTGAGTTACATAAACAATGTCGAACTCGCTCAGTAGGATTTGCCACTTGTCTAGCTTTCCCGTGGGCATGGGCTTCTGAAATATGTACCTCAAGGGATCCATCCTTGATATGAGATATGTGGTGTAGGCACAGAAGTAGTGCCTCAGCTTTTGAGCGACCCAAGTCAAAGCACAACAGGTGCGTTCCAGAAGAGAATACCGAGCCTTATACGGAGTGAACTTCCTGCTGAGGTAATAAATAGCTTGCTCTTTCCTTCCTATTTCATCATGTTTCCCCAGAACGCAACCGAAAGATCCATCTAATACGACAAGGTAGAGTAACAGAGGTCTACCTGGCTCAGGTGGTACTAGGACTGGTAGCGTTGACAAATATTCCTTGATTCTATCGAAAGCCTTTTGGCACTCATTGGTCCATTTGGTTGCAGCGTCCTTCTTCAGCATCTTGAAGATCGGCTCACATATGACTTTAGATTGTGCTATAAACCGGCTGGTGTAATTAAGCCTTCCCAAGAAGCTCATCACATCTTTCTTGTTCCTCGGTGATGGTAATTCTTGAATTGCTTTGACATTTGACGGATCTAATTCTATTCCCCGGCGGCTCACAATAAATCTCAGTAACTTCCCAGCAGGAACCCCGAATGTATTTTTGCAACCTATTGAAGAACTTCCTCAAGTGTTCTATGTGATCAGTGGCTTCCTTGGACTTGATAATAACATCATCCACGTATACCTCGATCTCCTTGTGAATAATGTCGTGGAATATGGTGGTCATAGCCCTCATGTAGGTGTCCCCTACATTCTTCAGGCCGGATGGCATCATCTTGTAATAGTACACTCCCCACGGCGTAATGAAAGTCGTTTTCTCATCATCTTCGTCATCCATCCAAATCTGATGATAACCAGTGAAGCAATCCATGAATGATTGTAGTTCATGCTTGGCGTAATTGTCAATCAGGATGTGTATATTTGGCAAAGGGAAGTCATCTTTCGGACTAGCCCCGTTGAGATTCCGGTAGTCGACACAGACTCACAGGCACGATGTTGGCTAACCATGTCAGGTACTCAACTACCTTGAGAACTTTGGCGTTGATCTGCTTGGTAACTTCTTCCTTGATTTTCAAACTCATATCAGGTTTGAATTTTCTGAGCTTTTTCTTTGCCGGTGGACACATTGGATTGGTTGGCAGTTTCTGAGCCACAATAGATGTACTTAGACCTGTCATGTCATCATACGACCAGGCAAAGATGTTCTCATATTCCTTCAAGAACTCTGTGTATTCTTTCTTCTCTGTCGGTGACAAATGAATATTGATCCGTGTTTTCTTGACGTTCTCTGAATTTCCCAGGTTGATAACCTCAGTCTCGTCCAGGTTGGACTTAGGTCAAGTTTTCAACTTCTTTGACAATCTCGTCGGGTATATTATTTTCCTCTGAATCGATGTCCGTTTGTTGCGTTGTCTCATTGCATGTCACAGTCACCGGTTCATCAAGACAAGTAATAGTAATGCTGTATAGATAAAGTAATGAGAGAAAACAGTAGCAATAAATATTGGATTCATAAGAGAAGTTATAAAATGCTTTGATAAATTGAATAAATGTTTTGAACATTGAAGATCTTATTGCAGGAATTGAAAAATGCATAAAAGGGAAAATCATTTAGTAAATAAAATGCTTGTTTTAGCCTTGCTGCCCCGTGGCTCGTCGGGCTTTGGTTGTGCTGATAGACTAGTTCTTGATATATGTCCCCTTTCTTACAGTCTGTATGGAAAGGCCTTCCTCCCCCTCCTCCTCGAGAATAACACAACAGTCCATATCACTATCCTCCAGGAACAAATTCCTCAATGCGGCGAGTGCTTCCTCTCCGTCTGACCCATAAATAATGTCGGCCTATTAGAAGGTCTTCTCCAGATGCAGTATTAGCTGCTCCAGTGGGTAATAAGGATCGCGCCAAGGTGGAGACCGGTCCTTGTACTCTTTCCAAGTGTAGTCGTATCCCAGACCGAAAGTGGTGCCATGGCTTTTGATCTTGATAGGTTTGGAGATTCCTTGAAGATTCTTGTCGAGCCCTTTTCCAGGCTCGTACCCATTCCAATTGAGTATACTATCGATCTTGATATCCCACCATTAATCCTTGTCGATGACATTGACCCGTTCAATGTGTTGGTAAGTATCTCCACCCAACTTTCTTCTTCCTCCGATCACCGGAATAGTCTGGCGATTGTAAATAAGGTTGCTACCATCACAATGAATAATCACCTCTTGGTGGTTCCACTCGAACTTAACTTCCTGATGTAGTGTTGATGCTACAGCCCCAGCAACATGGATCCATGGTCGTCGCAATAACAGATTGTAGCACGCTAGCACATCTATCACCTGGAAGTCAACCACGAACCAGGTTGGTCGCATTTGCAGGCGTAGGCTTATCTCACCAATGGTGGACCTCTGAGATCCATCGAAAGCTTTCATATTTATTGCTCCATCCTTTATCTCATGCAGACCCTTACCCAATTTCTTGAGCGTTATCAACGGGAAAATGTTAAGACTAGATCCTCCATCGATCAAGATTCTCGTGATGAAATAATCTTCGCATTGCACGGTGATGTGCAGTGCTTTGTTGTGCCCCAATCCTTCAGGTGATAACTCGTCTTCATGGAAGGTGTTTTTCTGACTTTCCAACACCTGGCCCACCATATTGGCCATTTCCCCACTAGTGATGTTGTTTGGTACATACGCTTCACTCAATACCTTCAGCATAGCACTTCGGTGCGTCTCGGAATTTTGCAATAAAGAGAGGATGGATATTTGTGTTGGCATCTTGTTCAGCTGGCCGATGACCGAATACTCCTTAGCCTGTACTTTCCTCCAAAGGTCATATGGACCTGTCTCAATAAGGGGAGACCGATTGGCAACCTGCTTGCTTGATTTGGCCAGATGATCAGGGGTATAGACCCTACTAGTTCTCGTCATACCCTGTGCTACGACAGCTTCCTCGATTTTTACCTTGCCTTACCTTCTCGCCTCGGCTGTATAATCCCATGGGATAGCATCGGTATAGAAGGGTGGCGTGGTTTACATTCCCACTGGAATTGGTGCGGCTATCCTTACTTCAAATGGAACACGTACCTTGGGTGGCAAGACTGCGACCTCAAATAGTGCGGGTGCATTTGCCGGAGATATGAACTCGACTTCAATTGGTACTTGTGTCTTTGCGGGTGGAGCTGCTTCAAACTCAATAGTTATGGACATATTTACCTCAGCATCCCCAGATGGTTGAATCTGGACAATGATCGAGTTGAGAGTGACTGCTGGTTTCTTTGGGTCATCGCCTTCTGCAATCAACCCGATTGATCCCTCGGGATCCCAATCACCTTCTATTTCGATCATGTGGATACTTCCACCCTTATGATCTGGCAGAGGATTGTTGCAAACGTTTGGAGCGGGCTCTTTTGCCACAATGATCTTGTTATCAATCAGGGACTGTATCTTGTCTTTCAGAGAGCGGCATTCATCGATGGTGTGCCCTTTCATGCCGGAATGGTATGCACAGGATTTTTTTGGGTTAACCCACTGGGAGGAATTTTCAGGGGTCACGACGGGGATGGGGGTGACATAATCAGCAGTGTTTAGCTTCTCATACAGCTGGTCAATGGGTTCAACTATGGCGGTGTACTGTTTTGGAGGTCTACCATCAAAATTAGGCCGAGGTCTAGGGAAGTTTTGACGGGTAGGGGGTGATTGGTAATGAGATGGCTGAGAATTATAAGTATGATAAACAGGAGCGGGTTGTGAGTATCTGGGCGAAGTAGGTTGATATGTGGGTGGTGGAGCTTGGTAGGAAGGTGGTGGAGCTTGGTAAGAAGGCGAGGGTGCTTGGTAATTCGGGGTTGGCTGGTATGTGAGTGGAGGTGTTGGATAGATTTGGTATTTGAGTGGGGATTTGTCTCTTTGTGCAACCATTACAGCTACCACGTCTCTTTTCTTAGACACACCACCGGACTGTAAAGCCTTGTTTGTAGCTTGCAAGGCTTCAAAATTCGTGACCATACCGCTCTTAATACCTTCTTCGATCTGCTCCCTTAATTTGATAATGTCGGGGAATTTGTGATTCTCAGTCATCATTAACCGTTTATAATATTGTGGGTCATGGGCCCGGACAAAGAACTTGTTCATCTGCTCCTCTTCTAAAGCAGGTCTGACTTTAGCCGCTTTGGACCTCCAGCGAGTGGCATACTCACGAAAGGTCTCCGTGGGTTTCTTCTTCAGATTCTTGATATAAAACACATCTGGCGCGTTCTCTGTATTGAATCTAAACCTGTCCATAAAGTCAGTTTCCATACCTACCCAGTTGGACCATTTCTTGGGGTCTTGGCTGATGTACCAAGATAGTGCATCTCCCTTCAAACTCCTCATGAACAGTTTCATGCGGATCCTTTCATTCTTTCCCATGCCAACCAGCTTGTCACAATAGGTCCTTAGATGGACCCTCGGATCACCAGTACCGTCAAACATTTCGAACTTCGGAGGTTTATATCCCTCGGGCAGTTCGACATCGGGTTGTATATAGAGGTCTTCATAATTCAACCCTTCGATTCCCTTAGTTCCTTCAACACCCTGAACTCGGCTGGTTAGCTTCCTTAGTTCCTCAGCCATATTCTTGATGAGCAGGTCCTTTTCATCAGACTCGGATGGGTATGGGATAGGTGGAGTGGAATGGGTCATGGTTTCCACATAGATGGGATTGTGGAAATGGTCCTTTGTGGGGTTCTGAGGTTCTGGGATACGTAATTGAGTTTTGTTTGAAGTGTGGCAAGTATTGCATTGTGCCAGGAGAGTTTGGTTCTTTGGGGGAGTAGTGTGATGATGAGGTGCGGGATGATTCTGTTGCCTTGGGATATTCTGTGAAGGCGTAGTGTTTTGAGCATTTGGGAAGTTGACGTCTGGGACGTTAAGGGAAAATGACAGGTTGGCCAGATTTCGAACTTGATCAAGTTCTTCTTGAAACTTCAGCAATTTTTGTTCAAGTGGTGACACATTTTCATTCAGGACCTGAATACCCCGACCGTCAGCGGCCTCTATTTGTTCAACCATATTTTCCTTTCTGATACCGCTGGATTCTGCCATCTTACTCTTGCCTTTGTTTATGCCTTGAGGACTAGGAGGAGGAGTAGGTGGAGGGCCCTTGGATCTTTTGTGATAGGGTGATGATGCCAGAATGCACGAACTAACCTTTGGGGAGGGGAATAATAAAAGAAAAGGAAACAAAAACAAAAGGTAGCCAAGTCAGTGAGGATCATGAAAAAGTATTACAGTATTTAAACACATAGTACAGGAATGTAGAGTGTGTCCTAATTTAGGAACCTCTTTGTGCTCGAGGTAGGCCTAGCGACAAGTTGATTTGGAGAACTTAGAATGCTAAATGCCTCATTTTAGTGATAAGAAAAATGGACAAATCCCAAGACGACACTAAATAAACGGAAAATAAAAGTCATTAATGGCCATTGGCCTCATTACATTGACAGAGAAAAAATAAAGACATTCCTATCTATTTGGTCCCAGAAGGACCTTCCCCAGACTCGACATTCCTGCTTCCCTCGAGTAGCTTTCCTAGCTCTCGAAGTCCCAGCAACAGGTATGCTCTGGCTAGATGTCCTCCTTCAGTTCCCTCATCCTTTTGACAATCTTCGACCCTTTTGATGAGTTTCTCCTCCAGCTCGCTATACCTCGTTCCAAGTATCCCAACCTCTTATTGGTACTGATAGCCATGTCTTTCCACTCCTCGATCAACTTCTTGTTAGATTCATGTATTTTGTGGTGGTCATCCTCGCATTCACGGTTCCTTTTGCGCAACTGGTTGAACTTGACTTGCGCTTCAGCCCTTTTATCTATAACCATGTGGCCTTGGACGTACCCCGGCTTGCTCTTACCACTCAGATACTCTTCTAACAAACCAAGATAGAAAGGGGTACAACCGACACGATACCTGTCTAGCTCGGTGGTGTCTTTCTCAAGTATAATCTTGCAGTGCCATAGGTGCTGAGCTTGGCACTTGTGAGGACTGTCGTCATTTTGAAAGTCTGCTCGAAGATGGCTCATTTTCTCGACTCTAGGTACGACTTGCTTCCTACCTGTTTTCCTCATAATGCGAGGAGGGACGTAAGGGTATGTCCCCCTTAAACCAATCAATATCTGAAACGATGCATCTCGAGATCGAATGACGAACTCATCTGTCGGAAACCACTCAAACATCCATTAGACCTGTTCTTCGGTCAAGCTACCAAAGAGCTCAACCCATCTTTCGACATTCTCAGGCTGAGCAAACATGTCGGGAATATAGTTCATTCGCTTGGGGTGATGGAAAGCGATGTGGTCATCCCAAATTCTTCGATGAATGTCCTGTCGGTATTCGCCTCTTTGGAGATGCTCCGTGAGCCAGAGTTGAAGTAATAAATTTCAACCTTTGAAATGTTTTTCTCCTCGTTGACATATTTCCAACGCCCGATATATGTCTCCAATGATCATGGGCACGATGCTGAAGTCTTGCCAATCAATCCCTTCCATTAATGTCTTACTTACCATGGCCAGTCTGGTATGGATTCTCTCCTTCTTCATCGGGAACACGATCAAACCCAAAAAGCAAACCATGAAGACGAACACTCGACAATGGATATGTCCCAGGGAGGTGATAGCAAACGCGTCATGGTAGGTACGGTATGATTTGCCATGGTTGTACCTTTCGTACAAATAGTCAAAATGAATGTATGACTTCTTCAAGCATACCAATTCTGCATTCTTCTTTATACCTATCATCTTAAGGAAACCATTGTCTGTGCGGTTCTCAGACATCAGCAACCCCGGAGTTTCCCACACCAAGTTGGCCAGCCCTCATATCTCTTCTATCAAAGGTGTCTTTTCAATGTTCCCGAAGCGGAACACGGACCTCTCACAATCCCAAAACAAAATAGCAGCCTTTATTATCATTTTGTTAGGCTGGATTTCTATGAGAGATGGTAGGTTGCCCAGGTGTTTTCTGACGATAGCTTTGTCGCTAGAATGTAGGTCCTCCCACCAACTCAACAGTCTTGGGTGGATATTGGAGACCATGCCGAATCTGGGGACTTCGTGCCTCATGTTTCTGCAAGGCAAATAAGGTTAGGCCCTTATCCCCACCAGACTTGACTATTTAATATCAACAATTAGCATAAAGCATTCAGTTCTCCAAATAAATGCACAGAACGTGATGATGTATGTTTGGATTTAGAGAAACCCGATGGACTTTTGGATAAGGTTATCTTAAAAGCTATCATGCGGACGACACTTTAGCTTGACTAGGTTTGACCATGATGCATGCAGCAATACAATAGAGTAAGGTTTTTATGGGGTTTTAGACTGGTACCCTTGAGCGGACAACTCAAGGGAGAAGGCACGGAACCGTCGACTGCACCACTGATCGAATAGTTTTACCGCAAATAAGCCTTTCCGGATTTTGGGGGATAATAATACAGGAAGAGCGCAACCACTCATAAAGCGTCGCTATAGTATTTATTTGGCACGAGTGGAGTATGAATGTTGAGCATGATTATGCAATAATAAGCATTAAAACGGATTGGCATGTATTTGCACGTTAAGGGAAGCGGTAAATGCAACAGTTATGATTTAAAGCAGTTACAAAGGAAAACAAAGAGACATATCAGTTTCGCTTTGTGAAATAAATATTTGAAAGAAATAAACAACTAATTGCACGTAGCAGGAAAGAGGAAAAGGTGCAAATATTTAAACAAATAAAGGCACAAATTCACGAAACAATTTGCAATGGTAAAAGCCTATAATCCCCAGCAGAATCGCCACGCTGTCGCGCCCCCCTTCTCCTCCCCTCGCGGAGAGATCCGGGTGCAGGACATTTGGGTAGAGGCAACTCGTTCCTTTTGGGAAAGGGAGTTTGCATATTTTGGAGAGTCGCCACCTAACGATTTTAACGGTGCGTTAGGGCACCTAAGGGGTTCATTTACAAACTATGTTGCTAACCAGAGATAGGGTAAGAGCTTGAAATTATCCCAAGGGGAAGGTATTAGGCACCCCCCAGAATCCACAAGTGTGGTTCCCGGACAAATGGTTTCGTGAATTTGTACAGTTAGCAAATAACAAGTAAAGGGCTCAAGTAAGAGGGGATTTCAAATATATTAAGCAAGCAAGTGTTAAAATTATCAAGTTTTTGAAAAGAATGATAATATAACATTTAAGGGAAAGGTATTCCTAGGTTTAAAATAATACGGATCACATCAATACAATACCCGATAAACACTTCTCGAAGAGGGGCTACACGTGGTATTAGCGCATCGGTCATCATATCCATATTCTACACTTTCCCACCCCGTGCAGGTAATTAAAGCGCGTGTTAGACACGAACTCTATTGCGAGCTATTACCTGTCCCATCCTATCAGTCCTGGAGGAGATTAGGACTACTATCCTAAAAGGGAGGTACTAGGCTGACCCTCAGTTTTAAAGGTAAAGATTCTAAAGCGATAAACAAGAACACTTAGGATTGCAATGAATGGGAAGCACATAGGAGCATACAAGAGGCTCAAATTTACCTCCACAGATTATGCATGTAATTAGAACGACTCAAACATATGTAAGGGTGGTATTAATTTCAGAATCCTAAAGCATGATATCTAGGTGAGTCCAGAATGCCATAGAGAAGCAGATTTGTTGCATAATTCAGAGAGGGAATCCTAATCAGTTTTTGCCTACTGATTTTTAAACCCGTTGATAGTTAAGCAACATATATAAAGAAGTATATTTCCAATCTTAAAAAATTTAGCACTAAAGGCTTGCCTAGGCGTGAGACAATGTGTCCGTTATTAGAATTACTTATAGGAAACTGTTTGAGTCGCTTTACTAAACATGTTGTTCTAGATGTTTAGATTTCAGGAATATTACCAACTAGGTGAGTCTGTTTTTATCAGTAATAAGCTAGAGATGCCTAAGAGGATATGAATGCAATCCTAAAGGCATTATATCTAATGCATAGAAAATGCAGAGTGATGTACATGCAGGACCTAAACAGGATATTGTAAATGCATAAATATTTCGATGCTTTCATAATATGTAGAAGATGTGAAAATGACCTATTTATTAGCATTGTATCTATCCTAAGGCAGGATATCTAAGTGTACATGTCAGGTGCATATCGTAGCGTAAAGTATTAGTTATTAACATGTTCTAACACAGGTTTTCCTAAGTGATATAAGGATGAACATGCTGAAACAGGGTGCATGGGACCTAAGGAACAGGATTTCTAATGCATGGATGTGAACCTACACATGATCTCTATTGCGCAGATAAGAAATAAAAGCCTAAACATGGTTTCTACCCTTGTAATAACTAAGCATGCATAGTTACCCCTCCCATTTCACTATCAATCCTCCCATGAGTTGTTTACAAATTATTATAGGCCAGGAATTATGAATTACATAACCAAAGAGAAAATAAGAAGTTATTCTATAGGGAGCCTTCACTTAGGCCCAAATCCTCCAAATCTCATTTCCATATGGTGTTTCAAATCCTTTTCACTGTCCGGGTGTGTCAAAGTCCCCTAAGGATCTCAAGGGCTCCCGGGTAATGCTCAAACCCAGAATTGGTAACCAAGAGTGGAACATATGCAGTGTGGAAATATCAGCTCTTGTGTATCAAAGTTCAAAGGGAGCTCAAGGGTCCCAAAGCAATGCTCACACAAGAGGGGCAGAACCTAATGTCTAAGAATATAGTGAAAGTGCTCATAGTGTTGGGGAGTTTTGAGTAAGAACAGTTTTAAAACAATTTTGAGAAAAGAGAGGTTTAGTGAAAATAGTCTGAAAAGGGTAAGGCAATAGCACAACCACCATGTTCAAACATCACACACAAAACAATAACAGGAACTAAGACAAGTTCAACAACCACAAGCCGGGAGATGAGGGATTGGGGGGACAAGTATGAAGCACATAGGAACAGACTTGCAAACAAGTAGAACTCAGAAAAAGAGTATTGCAAGACTTAGACTGTCATAGCATAATCCTTCACAAGAATTCACGCCAGGATTGAAATAGCATCAGGTTGAGGGGTGTTATCGTACATACTATGTTCAGAACTACATGCTTATCATGTATTGGGGTGAGGGGACAGGGCAGAAGCTTTAATGGAACATATACACATGCTGAACTAGAGAATAACCATATAGAAAGTTTAATAAATAAGCATGCTAATTGCAGGGTAAGCAATAAAACCATAAGTAGACATATGACAGGAATAAAAGGAACTGTAACACAGACTGGAGCATGTTGTTTTGGAAACCTTAAAGTTAAACTGAGAACATACCAGTAAGATGAAGAAGTAAATGCAGAGTAAAGGAGCAGTAGTGTGCAGAGAAGGAGAACAACAATGTATGGAACAATGTAGACCAATAGAGAAGTAGTGCAAAGAGAGCAGTGATACAGCATAGCAAGTAGAGTAGTAGTGCTACTCAGTCTTGGCTTTTAGTGACTGAGTAGCAAGTAAATAGCAAGAGAGTAAGAAAAGTTCAGAACATAGTGTGTTTTTGTGTGAGAGGGAGAGCTTGAACTGTGTTGTCTAAAGAAAGAGTGAAGTATTTATAGCTTTTCAAAACGAGTAGAAAATAAGGTAACAAGTACTAATTAATCAATCAATGGAAATCATATTCAATTAGAATCAATCATAGACCTGGACTCCCTTTAATTAGGGAGTCCTAGTTCAGACGGTCATACTTGATGTCACGTAAGGAAAAATCAATAATGAACTAGATGTAAATATAATAAGAGTAGTAAAGCACATAGCATGTGATAAAGGCCAAATACATAGTTTTCACATAAGGAAAATATGTATTGATCATTTGACAGCAAGTTGAAGCACAAAAATAAGGTAAGATACAATTAAATTTTAAAAAATCAGTCACAAGAATCACGGATGAGACTAAAATCATAGGGGATCAGTTCTAATTAAGGAAAGCATCTCACAAATAAGGAAATGATTCGAAGAATCAGTACATAATTACAAGGAGAATACACAAAGTCACATATTCCATGAAAATATCACAGTTCGGAGGAAGATACATAAAATCAGTAAAGAATCTTATGTAAATAGTCAATAAACGACTAATCAGACTTATTTAGACGATAAATAGCACATATTGAACAAAATTAAGGAAACCCTAAGCAAATAGTTAGAGGAACAGTAGAGAATCAGAACCGTAACAACAAATTAGATCAAAGAGCACAAGAATACATAGAGCATGCATGAAAGCACCGGATATTCATGAGGAACATATACAAACACGGATTAATCGAACCTATTGTCAGAGACAACCTAAAAAGTAGGGCTTCTAGCATAATAATTCAAGTAGCAAGAAAAGCATAAGAGAATCGTTCAAACATAGTAGAAAGTACTTAAAAATCAGAAGAAGAATCGTTCTTTTTTAGAAAGGTGTTAAGAAACCCTAACTTGAAGATGAAGGGTCATTCTTAAGGAAACCTCAAAGAATCTTTGGGAAAAACAACAAAATAGCTTGAAATATACACAGATCTATCATAGATCTAAAAGAATCGGGTTTTTTTAAGCATTTAGGGTTTCAAAGAGAACCTAGAAAGATAAGAAAAACCTCAAATGTCGTTGGTTTAAGCCCAAAAGGTCACAGACCTTGCTTGAACAACCGGAGATGGCAGGAGATGGCCGGAGGATGACGAGCACATGCCCAAGGGGTAGGAGGATTAACCTAGGTCTCTTGAAGACCTTAAAGATGGAAAACGCCGGCGTGAGGGAACCACAAGAGGCATGAGCATGGTGAGAGCTTCATGATCTCCGGCGAAGAGACGACCGAAGAAGGCGAAGAGGTTCATCGGAGCCCAAAGAGATAGGAAGTCTCTAGAAGAGACTTAGAGAGATAGAGAGAGAGTAGAGAGATGAGGGACCGGTGAGAATGAGAGGGGTCGGGGGGTTAGTCTAAGTTAATTAAGGTAATAATGATCTGGGCCGTTGATTTAATTTGATCAACGGCTCAGATTGGTTCGGGGTTGGGCCGGGTAGGAAGTTGGTTTGGGCTGGGTAGGTAATTGGGTTAAAAGGTCTGGGTAAATTGGGTTGAAATTAAAATAAAAAGTGGCTAGATTTTAAATACCCATAAAAATAGGTAAATAATTAATAACATAGCTAATAATTATATAAAAAATGAAATTAATGCTAGGTAAATAACATTTAAGGTCATTCACTAATATTACTATATAAAAATGACTAATTATAGAATTAAAAATAGCATAAATGCATAATTGAGCCATAGTTGCAAAATTTGTGTAATTATAGCTAAATAGTGCCAAAATGGTTAATTTGTGAAATAATTAAATCCTAATAGGATTAAAAATTATATATTGAGCTGGGAAGCATTTTGAAATTATTTATAATACAATTTATGAATAATTATTGAATATAAAATACTAAATAAATAGGAAAGTAAATTGATAAAAATATGAAACATTCTGGAAAAAATACCATTCCTTATGAAAAGTGATTTTGAAGGTAATATGCAAGTGTGAAAGTAATTTTGAGGAAAAATTAGGTATCAACAGGTAGCTCGGCAAACAGCATCAGATTAAGGGTCGTGGAGTAGCTCGGCCTGTAGGACCAAATTGTACCTGCGTCTTGAGTCCTAAACGACTTCAATATAGCCAGTGAAACAAATAAGGGGAGATTATCCTACCCGTATATGTGGCCGGAACCATCCAAGATACTACGTTCTATGTCATCGAAGGCGACATGAGATACAATGCACTGCTCGGAAGGCTTGTGATCCACAACATGAGGGCAGTGTTGTCGACCCTCCACCAAATGATGAAGTCCCCGACGATGGATGGTATAAAAATAGTATACGGGGAACAACATACAGCAAAGGAAATGTTTGCGGTCGATGAAGTAACACTGATCTCGACACTATTGACCTCAGAAAAACCGAGCACCAAAGGCAAATAGGCGGCCAAATAGCAATCACCGCCCCTAGCCTCGACCGAATTAGAAAAACATCTGATAGATGAAGAAGAAAAGGAAGATTTCCTAAGTCCTCAGACCTTTGTTGTTCCCAAAGAATTGGACGTCACCAAATCAACGGTTGAAGAGCTTAAACATGTTATATTGATCGAGTACCTGCCCGAGCAAAAGGTATACCTGGGGACGAGATTAACTCCCAAACTCAGGAAAAAACTTATTCAATTTCTTATTGATAACATGGACTGTTTTGCATGGTCCCATTTAGACATGATAGGGATCCCACCGGAGATAACAACACATCGGCTGAGCCTGGACCCCAAGTTCAGGTCGGTGAAGCAAAAGAGAAGACCCCATCCCGAGGGAAAGCATGCCTTCATAAATTACGAGGTAATCAAACTTCTCAAAATAGGGTCCATTCGGGAGGTAAAATACCCCGAATGGTTAGCTAATGTAGTTGTAGTCTCTTAAAAAGGGAAAAAACTTAGGATGTGTGTTGACTATAAGGACTTGAACAAAGCATGTCCGAAAGATTCTTTTCCACTACCTAACATCGATCGCATGATCGATGCCATGGCCGATCACGAGATCCTTACCTTTATCGAGGCCTATTCCGGGTACAACCAAATACAAATGGACCCAGAAGATCAAGAAAAGACATCGTTTATCACCAAATATGGCACATACTGTTATAATGTAATGCCCTTTGGGCTAAAAATGCAGGATCTACATATCAACACTTAGTTTACAAATGTTCGATAAACAAATAGGTAAATCAATGGAAGTTTATATTGACGACATGCTAGTTAAGTCCCTGCACGCAGAGGACCATTTGGCTCATTTGCAGGAAACAGTCAAAATCTTAAGGAAGTACAACATGAAGCTTAACCCCGAGAAATGTGCTTTCGGGGTCAGTTCAGGAAAATCTCTCGGCTTCATGGTATCAAATCGGGGAATCAAAATCAACCTCGATAAGATCAAGGCCAGCAAGGACATCACCGTCGTAGATAGTGTAAAATTCGTACAAAGGTTGATCGGACGGATAGCTTCCCTGGGCCGATTCATCTCAAGCGAGGTCATCAGATCGGAGTCACAGGTTTTTCTCCCTACTCAAAAAGAAAAAAGATTTCCCTTGGAACTCAGAATGCCAACAAGCATTGGAAGAATTGAAGCGATACTTATCGATCCCACCTCTGCTTCACACACCGAAGGCAGATGGGAAACTTTATTTATATTTGGATGTGTCCGATATCGCGATAAGTGGTGTCCTAGTTTGAGAAGAGCAAGTTACGCAGTTTCCTGTTTATTATGTAAGTCAAACCTTAGGAGATGCTGAGACTAGGTATCCACACTTAGAGAAATTTGCGCTTGCACTGATAAGCGCTTCGAGAAAGTCAAAACCATATTTTCAATGTCACCCCATATGTGTATTAACCACTTACCCACTCTGTAATGTTTTTGCACAAGCCCGAACTATCGAGCCGATTGGCCAAATGGGTCGTCGAACTCAGTGGGTACGATATCGAATATCAACCCCGAACAGCCATCAAGTCTCAAATTTTAACGGACTTCGTGGTTGATTTCATGCCAACCCTCGTACCTGAAGTAGAAAAGGAACTTTTATTAAAATCAGGTACATCATCAAGGGTATGTACCCTCTTCACGGACGGTGCCTAGAATGTGAAAGTGACCAGGCTAGGCATCATTTTGAAGCCGCCAATGGGTGACATTATTAGACAATACATTAAAACTTCTAAATTTACTAACAATGAGGCTGAGTATGAGGCCATGATTGCAGATCTCGAGCTAGCTAAAAGCTTGGGAGAAGAAGTTGTTGAAGGTAAGTGCGACTCTCTACTGGTTATGAAATAGGTAAATGGAACCTTCGAAGTTCGAGAGGATAGAATGCAAAGGTACTTAGGAAAATTGCAGGTAACCTTGCACCATTTCAAAGAATGAACTCTGCAGAATATACCTCGGGAACAAAACACTAAGGCCGATGCACTTGCAAATTTGGGGTCATCGGTCGAGGAAGGTGAGATCAGCTCGGGGGCTATCGTCCAAATCTCGAGATATGTGATCAAGGAAGAGCATGTTGAAATAAAATCTACAAACCTAACTTGGGACTGGGGGAATAAATACATCAAGTACCTGAAAATTGAAAGCTCCCATCAGACCTTAAAGAATCAAGGGCTCTTAGAACTAAAGCTGCTCGTTTTACATTAGACGAAGACGGAACATTATATAGAAGGACATTTGATGGGCCATTGGTAGTTTGTTTAGGACTGGGAGATAATGATTATGTTCTACGAAATGTTCATGAAGGCACTTGTGGAAACCATTCTGGCGCTGAGTCACTGATTCGCAAAGTCATTAAAGCATGATACTACTGGGATAACATGGAAAAAGACTCTAAGGAGTTTGTTCGAAGATGCGAAAAATGCCAAAGGTTTGCATCGATGATCCACCGGCCCGGGTAACAACTTCACTCAGTCCTATCCCCATGGCCATTCATGAAATGGGGAATGGACATCGTCGGTCCTCTACCATCGGCTCTAGGTAAAGCTAAGTTCATTTTGTTTATGACTGACTATTTCTCTAAATGGGTTGAAGCACAGGATTTCGAGAAAGTCAGGGAGAAACAGCTGATAAATTTCATATAGGATCATAACACATGTTGATTTGGGATACCCGCAGAAATAGTATGTGACAACGGTAAACAATTTATCGGCAGCAAGGTAACGAAATTCCTCGAGGATCATGAAATAAAGAGGATACTATCAACACCGTATCACCCTAGTGGGAACGGACAGGCTGAATCGACGAACAAGACTATCATCCAAAACATGAAGAAAAGGCAGAACGAAGCTAAAAGGAAATGGAGGGAAATATTACCCGAGGTACTATGGGCATATCGGACAATGTCGAAGTCCAGTACTCGAGAAACTCTATTTTCCTTAGTATATGGCTTCGAAGCCTTGATACTGGTCGAAGTCGGAGAGCCCAGTGCCAGGTTTCGACATGCAACACAGGAATCGAACCACGAGTCCATGAATACTAACCTCGAATAGTTATATTAAAAATGAGAAGTTGCACTCGTTCAAATGGTGCACAAAAGCAACGAATCGAAAGGTACTACAACATGAGAACCAACCTTCGCCACTTCAAAGTCGGGGACTTAGTCCGAAGAAAAGTCGCCATCAACACTCGAGATCCTAATGAAGGGAAACTCGGCCCGAATTGGGAAGGACCCTATCAACTCGGAATGATGGACGGTAAACCACTGCCGAACAACTGGAACATATCACTTCTCAAGCGATACTATTGTTAGGGTATGGCTTTAACTTCTCTTTCATTTATATACATATGCGGCACTAACTCATTGAAGGAGTTAGGCGAAAGGCATCGAGACCCCAGGTTTTAAAGTATGCATTGCACTCTTTTTCGCTTAGATTGGTTTTTATCCCAAATGGGTTTTTTCGACAAGGTTTTTAACGAGGCAACAATTATGTGCTACATGAGGACAATTCAACAGTATCCAATGCTTCTTTGCAATCAACCTTGAACATAGAGGAGTTTGAGACTGCCTCTCTCCTCCACGAGCTTCTTAAGTTCGACATCATATCGGGTCAGCTCAGCCAAGGATTTGGAAGACACTTCTCGATGGAGCGCCATAACTGTACACAAAGAAGAAAGTCATACTAGGAAAGATGTGAATTAAAAAGCATAATTACGAGAGATGAAACTTACTTGTTTCAGAACCTGCTGAGCCTCGTAAAAAATGAACTATGCATCCGGGTCGGGACTATCATCCACCCCTGCGAAGCATCCCCGAAATATGTCATTTCGTTCATGGACTGTCCCTACATCGGGAGTCTCCATAGCCCGAGCATCCTGGAACTGTCGTTCAGAGAAAGTAGGGCCGGGCAGCGAATCGTCTATATTAATTGTCCCAAGCGAGTCACTTGGGAAATTTTATTCTCTTTGAAGGGCCTCGGAGCTAGACCCTTCGGGCACATCCACCAGTTTTTTGTCATGGCTCGGGGACTCTGCTCGGACTTCCCTCCGAGATTTCTTCGGTTCGAGATTGAACCGCCTCGACCACCACCGGCTCGGAAGTCTTCGAAACTTTAGTTCTTCCCCTCTTCTGAGCTACCATCAAGCAGTTGGCGTCCTCACCTTCTTCGTCCTCCTTCTGAAGTTGTTGAACCACATAAGCAAATAGGACTGCGAGGTCGACCTTTGATTTTCGAGCCCTATTCTTTCTGGGCTTCGGGGTATTTGGAGGCGAGGCCTTTTTCCTCTTCTTCTCTTTGGTTGGCCTCAGAACCTCCTCTTTACCAGGTGAAGGTGGCCTTATAACAACATTGTCTCCAAGGCCTGCATGAAGAAAAACTAAGTTAAAAAAAAGTATGTTTACAGAGAAGCATCAATATATGAACAAAGGAACTCACCGTGATTTTTAGCTTCCCACCGACCCCTGACCAAATCGCACCAGCAACGCTTAGCATATGAAAAAGTAGAGTCCAGTTGTCCAACCCAACCTTCGAGGTCCGGAAACGCACCAGGAAACCAAGGGGAAGCTGCACCATGAAAAAGAAATTAGATCGGAGAAGAATAACAGTGCCTTTGTGTCCTGACGCTGGAGCTTTATCGACCCAACTCGATAAAGGCGAGGGTTGTATACCCTAATCAGATGGTCGAGGATGAATGACATCCCCTCGACCTTGCCCGAAAAGAATGAGAGAAAAATGATGATACGTCAGAAGTAGGGGTATATATGGCCAAGGGTCACCTGATATTGGCGGCAAAAATCGAGTATGAGCGGATCTACGGGGCCCAATGTGAAAGGGTAAGTGTACACACTTAAATACCCTTCAACATGGGTAGTTATCTCCTCCTCATGGGAGGAATCACCACCTGTTTGTTTTCCCAGTTATAGTCCCTTTTTCACCCGCTAGAGATCATCTTCAAATATCAAATAAATGTATCGGGACATGGGCTCACATCGGCCTGGAACGGAGGAAGGTCTTTCGACTTTAAAATGGGAAGTCAGTTCGCATGGCCCAGGAACACACTCCTCAATACGAGTATCCACCGACGTTTTATCATCGGCTGACCGCGATGAGGAGGTTTTTTCTTTTTGAGGGGCAGATTTAGATGTTTTAGCCATCGTTATGTGGATTTCAAGAAAGAAGAAGAAATTGATGTTATGATGAACATAAACTGAAGAGGAAGATGAACTTAAAGAACATTGAGAAGCTTTTAGAGATTTGGGAAAAGGTTTTGGAAGTAAAGATTGTAAAGGTTGAGAAATTGATCTATTTATAGTGACCACTTTAACGGGTTTGAGAAAACTAGTGGCCGATCATCAACCATCGTTAATTAATGGCCTTGGGAACTATGCAGACGCGACCCTTCATCCACTTTTGTTAGTGACATCATGGAATTGACGTCATTATCGAGGTATCAAAGAATCAAGGATGAAATCGTTTCATACAACTTTACCAAAACGCGGGGACTATCTGTTTACGATTGAAATCGGGCATGTCCGATTTCGTAGGATCGAGAAGTTTTAGTTTGAGAGTAAGCTCATAACAGACCCTGATCGAGCTCGGTGGAAGAGTATGGAACTTGAAGATTGAAGTGCTCGTTGAAGGCCAAGGTCGAGTATGACCAAACTCAAGTAAGGCATAATAATGGAATGTCGAGATATTAGTAACCGGCCGAAGGTCTCAGCGAAAATCTCGGAATAGATCATGCCAAGCGGTTATCGGCGTCAATCATGGGATTTATTTTCGTTATTAGAGTTGTACCTTATTTAGGATTCCTGCTATATAAAGAGGGACTCCATTCATTTTTAATCATGATACATTCACTGAAAAATTAATATATACGCTGCTCTCTATTTACTTACTATCTACTATCGTTTTTATTATTCTTGTTGTTCTTACTACTTGATCATAAGACTACCCCGAATCGAGGTCGATACATTTTCTACACACTGGTTTGATTTTTTTTATCTCTCAATTCATTTATTTAATTCGTTGTTTATCAATTGGTATTGAATTAGATCACGTATCCTTATAAAACATTACAAGTTTAACTGTTACTCGAATTTCGAGGCAAACAATGATCCTCGTATTTTTGCCTATAAATCCGTCCCATTATGATCCCTATTTCGACTGTTGCAAATAAAAAAGATTTAGGTATGGAGTTTTTTTCCCTTTAAATTTTTTGGAAGTTTTCCTTTTTCTTCTAATTTTTACGAGTGACCTAGATTTTGTTCTTTCTTTTCTCATACGTTACACTCTATTAAGGTTTATTGTGTGTGTGTTTTTAGTACATTTTGGAATTGGATTATTAAAAGTTAAATCTTTAGTGAGCCTATAGATGGAGACCCTACAGAGCCCGTAAACTCCCGATTTAGACATGAAAATAGGCCATTCCGGACCTTTTACTCATGGAACGAGAAGATAGGGTTAAGGGAAGTGGTCTTGTCATTTTAAGACCAAAATCGACCCATAAATGGACCAACATAGGCGGCCCATAGCACCAGACCCGGCTAGCTTAATGCCCCATCTGGACGCCTCAAAACGACGTCATTTTAATTAGTACACTGAGATTCAATCTCAGCCATTAAATCTCATCTAATCCAAGGCCCCTATTAATCCTCACCCCATGTATTTAAAGCCTTAAAACCGCAAAAAGTTCCCTCATTTCCCCTATTATTCTCTTCTCCTCCCTCTCTTTTCACACTCTCGCTTCTCTCTACCCCAGATTTGTCGTCTCCCATCCTTCACGGCGGAGCCGCTTGCCAGAAGTCTCTCACCGACGGACGCCGTCATCCGAACACCCCCAAATTACACCAATTTTCTCCTCCCAAACTGATAGACCGCGAGGGGCACCCGATACTTTACTCAACTGAGTACTAACGTAACGTATCTTTCTACATCATCATAGGTAAGTGGTCCAGAAAGGGCGTCATGAGATAACCAGAGTAAACACGAGGGAATATCTGATATATAACGACCCAACCCGATATAGTAACTTATACATGTGACATACGAGCCTATAAGGCCTATGTGATCTATTATATACTTAAAATATAGGCCGACAAGGCCATACAAGTACTCGTATACATGACATCTGTCTACAAGCCTCTAAGAGTACATATTTATCATAAAGTTCGGGACAGTGCCCTGTCATACCAAATAATAAACGTCTAAATCATACTGACCAAACAAGCAACTCCGGAGCAAATGGAGCGCACCAACATCTTTCGCTGAGCTGATAGGCTACTTGGGGGACTCTCGACCTGTCAATTGGGACCTGCGGGCATGAAATGCAGCATCCCAAGGCAAAAGGGACGTTAGTATAAATAATGTACCGAGTATCTTAGGTAATAAAATAACTGAAAGCTGAAACTGAACTGATAACATAGTAACTGAAAGTAGCTGGGTGTCAAAGATAATCTGAAGATATGCTTACCTGTTGATATGAATCAACTCTCTCAATATTGTAAGAAAAATAGTTGTCCGTCCCTATAAGGCTCGGTATATATATAACTGCTCTACCGTAGTAGGCTCGCTCATAGGTTCTCAGCCATACTAGGCTCTGTATCTCGGCCATTTTGGGTTATCTCGGCCTTTGAATAGTGTTAAGCACACAAAGTTAGTCCTTTCTTGACAGACTTTTAGTGAACAAAAAGCTGCCCATAAAGCGGCTTTCTTTTCCTACTTAAGAGGGTCTCTTCCCACACTTGACACACGTACTCTATCACACTTCCATACATCTTTAGAGTTGCTTGAACACACAAAAACATGGGAAACATCAGCAGCTGAACACATAAAGAGTAAGCTGAAAATCGTGAGTTTTTGATTGACTCTTAGATTGCAAAATCATTTAGAAACATATAAGAGTCTTAGTGCCCGTTTGAACATAAAATTTGATGGAAGATTTTTCCAAAAAAAATTCACTTTATGTCGAAATCAACATTTGTTCATAAAATTTTCAATTTTCACTTAGAAATGCATTTTGAAATTTTTTGAAAATGTTAAAAATTGCCAAAAGCAATTTTTTAAAATTTTTATTCAAATCACTCACAAAACTTCAAAAACAACCCAAACTGAAATTTATGTCCAAACACAATTCTAACTTTTTTTTCCACTTGCAAATTCTTTTCACTATTTTTTTAAATATGTCCAAACACCTACTTCGAGTTTGATTCTGAGTTCCTTTTCTTGAAGAATCACTGGTTTTAGTGAGATTTTTGGGTTGTTTTAACACGATTTACAGTTGTTTCATGGCTATTTCTACTGTCTTTGTTGCTGATTTTCCGGTCGTTCACTGCTGAATTTCATTTTGTTGCAAATCAGGTAACTCTTAAACCTTTGTATTGCAGATTCATGAAGATAATGAGAAGGTTTTGAATTTGTTTCCCTGGGGAGCATGCTTTGATTAGATTCTGTTAGGTAAGAATGAAACTTTTAGATTTTGTGATTGTATATCAAGCTCATTAACTGTGCATATTTCATCGTAGTCTCTGAATACTAATTTGTGAGTTTATTATTATTAGCTTATATTAATTTGACTGTAGTCAAATGCTTAAATAAATGTGTTTGAAGTATATTTAGGCCTTAATCAATAGGTTGTTGCTCATTAGTCTTCAGATTCCATCAGTAGGGTAATATGTGTTTTATTTTATCTCTTCTTAGTTACACATTTATTTTGTTATTCATAGAATTTTGTTGAGTCATTACATGATGGTAGCATGTTTCACTAATTATTGTTGTTTTAAGCATAGTGTTGACCATTTTGACATTTGTTAATTACATAAGCAAATAAAGAAGGCACTAGATTTGAAGTAGAAATTAATAAATGTACAGCTAAAGCTGAACAATAAAAGGTGGACCGAAAGAAAGCAAATTCAATAGCCCAACATAATCAGTCTACTGGCCCAATAGCCATTTAATATTAAATGGGTGACAATGGCTTGGCTCAAAATAACCAAGATGGGCCAGCAACTCAATTGTAAATAGTTGGCTCCTTTCCTTTAATTTGGCCAATATCAATGAGAGTGAGCCCATTTTCTTTTGATAACAAGCTTGTCTACTCTTTAAAATAACAAGTTGGCCAACTTTTATATTTTTATTTAGTCAAATAACCTCAACAAAAATAATTTTATCTTTTATTAAAATAACTTTACAACTCAGTCTCCTTAATAATTAATTTAAACGCTATGCAATTAGTATGCGCTTTAACTCACGAACTCACTTGCGCAGCGTGATATTTTTTCAGTAAATTAATTCGATAATCTCATCACATATCCAATAGTTTTAGTTACCTTTTACTTTAATTAATCCCCATAACCGCGTATTCGATTGCGTGCGATAGTAACTTTTAATAAATTTCAAAATTAATTTCTTTGAGTGTAGTAATTATTTCAAAAGTAATAACGTACTAATAATCATTGTCATGACTGTGGATTCGCTTGCGTAGCGCAGTTATGACAAAATTAATAAAATTTGTTCCAGTCGCGCATTCGCTTGCGTGGTGCGGTTAGGACAATTTAATATTATTCAAATCTTTCTTTAATAATTTTAATAATTAAGCAGATATGTAAAACGTGAAAATATGATGTTTTATACGTCAATACCACACAAGAGGGGGCGGGAGGGGGGGGGGGGGGGGGGGGGGGGGGGGGGGGAGGTGATTTGTGTGGTGTCAAATTTTTGCGTGCACTTGTTATAGAAGGAACAAGTTCTTCCATGTGTTCCAACTCCTACTGTTTGCAGAATAATAAATACAGAAAATAAAGAACACAGAGATTTTTACGTGGAAAACGCCTGGCTCAAAAGATGAAAAAACCACGGCCTACTTTCCAGTAGGATTTTTCCAAAACTCTTTACTAAATCAGTGAGCCAAAGAGCATTTACGAAACTCTTTGTAAACCTAAGGATTACCTCTAATCCCGTTGTAGCAAACTAGCCTCTATCTATTTGTGACAAACTCCAAGTTAGCTAATACACAGTACATATTACATATGCTTCTAGATAAAGATGAAAGGTACAAGTTAAAATCACCTGCTACAAATAAACTAGACTAAAAGACAGCATTTGAAACTGGTTCTTCTAGCTGGTTCAAGTAGCTTCAGATTCGCACACTCAAATCTCACCCGAACTGCTTGCAAAATTGCCTCGCTAATTTTGCTCTCAATTCATGCTTAGCTTCTTCGTTTGTGCGTACCTGTACAATAAGAACAATCTGCAATATATAGGATTAGTAGATAAAGAGTTAACTAGAATTTTAATGTTACTCTTTCTTGGTGGAAAAGTTCTAGTTAATCTCAACTCCTCAAATCCTTCCTTGTCTTTGATTCTATTCTTACTGAATAAAGAGTCTTTCTCCTTATCTTTTTGCAGTCTTTTCGATCAGGAGACATCTCTTATTTTATCATATTTCGTTTATCTCCTGCATGTGCACCTCACGTGCCTTTGACTCTGCTTGTGTCTATGTCTGCCAGTGATGGACCTGGTTCATTTATGAGTTCCTTTGTCAATCTTGAAAACTATTTAATTACTTGGGCCAACAAATTCCCCCTTTTTGATGATGACAAACTCTTTGCGTCCATAAGCTTAGGCATGTATCCAACTTAATCCGACATTGACACATCTTAGAGTATTAAGCATTTATCACAAAAGAATCAGGTTCATTAGGTTATAAATATCACATGTTCAGAGTAGCACATAGCCAATCTTCCCCCTTTTGGCATCATCAAAAAGTTGCAAAAATTATGTGAATCCCAGACATTTACAAATTACTCATGGCTACTGGGGCAACTACAAGTGCAATCATGGATTAATCATCAACAATTAACTAATAATTCAAACTATCAAAGAAATAGAAACATGAATAAGAGCAAAAACATCATATTTCATTGATAGAAAGTACAGTTCATCCACAATACACAAAATGAAATAAAAACAGTTTAAAAAAAATGAGCAAAAACAAGAAAAAGTCTCGAGTCTGGGTCACTGATGTACTAAGCAGGCTAGGCAACTAAGGCTTGGAAGGGCTAGAGGTTTGGGTTTTTGCTTGGAGAAGAGATAACATATCTCGAAGAATTCCTTCACTCTTCTCCCTTTCCTTAGCAAGCTCAGTTTTGAGAGCACCCCTCTCAGATTCAACCTCTGCCAACCGTTTCTTCAGCCTTGCTATTTCTGCATCCTTCGCCCCACTCTCTTGCACTAGAGCCCTCACTTTGCTATTTACATGTGTCCTGTTTGATGAACCAGGTTCATTGGGGTATGGCATTTACCTCATAATCACAAGCCAGGAGAGTATTTATCCCAAAGTGATCCTTGCTTGTGTTCATCTCTGCCTTCTTCAGAGACACCTTGTAATGAGCAAGTACAAAAGTGAGAATGAAGCCATATGGAATAGCGTGGGCTTTGGAGCCATTTACAACTCTGTCCAAAAGCTGAATTATGAACCAAGGCCAGTTTATCTGCCTCCCATTTTCCAGGCACTTCATCAGAACTAAATCCATGTAATTACAAATGTGCCTCCTTTCCTGCTGTGGCAACACACATTTGTTGATAAATTCAAAGATCACTTTATGTGGGGGCTTCATTTCACTCTTATAGACTTCCTTGGTTTCAATCTCTTCCTCATTGTCTCAGAACTTCTTTGTGATCACAAGGGGCAGTTGGAAAAGCATCTAGACTTAGCCATTTTTGCCTAGTGTAGTCATCATATCCTTCAGAGGGAATGCCGAGGATTTCACCCAATTCTTTGGCATCTAAAGAAATTTGGACCCCCTTTACCCAACTAGAGACTCAGCCATCAATGATCTCAGCGTTTGCCATAAATTCCACTATTTCATTTCTGGCCAATCTCCATCCAACCGAAGGACCATGTCCTTCCAGCCCTGCCTCTCCAGCTTCTCCAATAACAAGATCATTCATGCTTCTTCCAAGTCTTCCAATAACCTTCCCTTCAAAGATGTAGGCTTTCCAAACATTGTCAACTTATCCTTCTCACCATCAGAGTCAACTGCCTCTTCATCACTCCAATCATCTTCTTCAACAATTATCACTTTTTTGGGTTTGACTGCAGACCTGGTTTGCTTGGTCAAGGTCGAGGGTTCAGCATACTTAGACATAGATGCAGACTTCTTTGATAAAGTCTTGGCTTTCTTTTGTTTTGGGGTCTGAAACTCTGCTTCGACCACCTTTTTACCTTGATGGACCAGGTCCATCTCATCAATCTCAGCAGCCTCTACATGCTCAACAGTCTTTCCCTTCCCCTTTTCAACCCTTTTTCTTTTACTCTCCTCCAAGGCTCTTTGGTAGCTCCTCCTCACTCTACCTTAGTGTGCTTCTTGTGGTTCTTCCTCTTGGAAGAGGAATTTCAGAACTCGCAAAAGGAGTAGCTTTCCTTTTCTTACTTGCTCTTGCGATCCCAAAAGTTTGAGCCTTGGGAGTTCTTTTCTTCTTTGGATTGTAGTTTTCACCCAACGTTTTCAGCGGATCCGCTAGGGTTTCCTCAGTAGATGAACCAAGTTCATCTGTATGCTTTCCCAGATTTACCAACCCTTCAGCCGCTTCTCCTGATTCACTTCCCCCTGACTTCTTGACTCCTTCTTTTACAATTTCTGGCTCAGTTCCACAAATCTCCATTCTAGCAGATTCTTGCTCTGTTCTCCTCTCTTCACTCCTTACTCCCTCTCTTTCTTTTTCTTTTTCAGTTTTATTTTTACCATCTCTCCTTCTTGTCTCCGGCAACTCCACATATATCACAGACCCAATGAAGACAAACCTAGTTTCTAAGTTCTCAGCAGTTCTAGAATCAGCCTCAGAAGTAGTTTCTGGTACAAACGATCCCTGATCAGAATTAGAGGATCCTGTTGTTTCCCCCTCAGTTGCTAAATTAAAGGAATCACTCGAATTTTCATATTCTTGAGCCTGACTTGCTTGAAGTTTGGCATTTAATTTTCTCGCTAAAGAACATGTGGCCACCGTCTTTCTAGCAAGCATATTAACCCTCATTTTTCTTGGTTCAGGATTAGGAATAGGTTGAGGAATGGTTAGGCTAGGTTGAGGAATTTCAAAACTTGGTTATGGAGGGGGTAGAACTGTATTGAGGGGTTGAGGAATAAGTCGAGGATGTAGTAGTCGGTGGAGGAGTACCAGGATTGTTCCAGGGGTTAGACATTTTCGATTTTGGTTGAAGATTGAAGGAAGAATCTGGATTAAAATTGAAGGCAAAGAGATGTCGAAGGGTTTCGATGGTTGTATAATTGATGAGGGATTTAAAAGGGGAAGTGCAATTAATACACAACGGAAACTTTTTGGGTCAAATAGAAGTCTAATCACTTCTGCATTTGGTCAGTTTCGAATGACGGTTACAACTCCCCTATGATCTAGATGTTTTAATACGACGAGAATTCTTAGTGTAGATGGAACTGGTACAAATTGTTATAGGATAGACTTTGAAAAGATTTTGAGTTTGGGTAGAGTTCTTCTCATGATTTAATTATTAGTATTTCAAGATGTGTAAAGTAGAGAACACATACCTCGCATGTCAGATGAACCAGCACTGATGAACCAGGTTCATCATTTAAGAATCCTCTTTATCAAGCATCAATTTTCAACAATAGAGAAAATATCATTAGTAACTAGTGAGTCATATCAAAACATGGCAAGAGAGTATGCTATTTACAGCATGAGACTGAGTAACACTTAATCTGATTATTTACACAAGTTTTAGATTTTCTTAGCCAAAATTTTTTTTTAATTTTTTTGGTACATTCTGAACTGGTCCAATTAGGTAATCTTAATAATCCCTAACTCTAACATGTTCCTTTCAAAATACTTTGTACTAAGTGCCTTTGTAAAGATGTCATCAATATGTTTATCAGTAGCACAAAATTCAATAGAGATCAATACCTTCTCATAATTGTCCCTTAAACAAATGATGTCTAACATATATGTGCTTTGTTCTTATATGATGAACGGGGTTCTTTGTCATACTGATAGTACAAGTGTTATCACAAAAGATAGGGATACATCTAACATCGATTCCCAAATCCATTAATTGTTGTTTAATCAATAATAGTTGAGCACAACATGACGTTGCAACCACATACTCAGCCTCATCAGTAGATAGAGTTACAAAATTCTGCTTTTTAGTGGCCCAAGACACGAGGCATGAGCCCAGAAGACCTGCATAGTCAGCATCAACATATCCGACAAGATTAAAGTTACTACATTTTGGATACCAAAGGCAGAGATCGGTGGTGCCTTTTAGGTATCTCAAGATTCTCTTTACAACAGTTAAGTGGGATTACTTTGGATTAGCCTGAAATCTTGCACAAAGTCCTACACTGAAAACAATGTCAGGTCTACTAGAAGTGAGATACAACAATGAACCCATCATTCCCCTATACAACTTTTGATCAACAGATGAACCAGGTTCATATACATCCAATTTTGTGGTTGTTGCAATAAGAGTGTCAATTACTTTGGAATCTTCGATTTTAAACTTTTTAAGAAACTCTTTTACATATTTTTGCTGATGGATTATAGTTCCATTTGAATTTTGTTTAATTTGTTAGCCTAAAAATAAATTAAGCTCACCCATCATGCTCATTTTAAATTCACTCCCAATTAGTTTAGAAAATTCTTTACTTAGCTTATTAGTAGTTGCTCCAAAGATTATGTCATCTACATATATCTGAAATACCAAGAGATCTTTACCTTTTTCCTTCAAGAATAAAGTAATATCAATTTTACCTCTTTTGTAGTCATGCTCAAGTAAGAATTTTGATAATCTTTGATACCATGCTCTGGGAGCTTGCTTGAGTCCATACAGTGCTTTGTCAAGTTTGTACACATGATCGGGATTCACTTTGTTCTCAAACCCCGGAGGTTGCTTGGAAAATACTTCTTCCTTTGGATAGCCATTTAGCAAGGCACTCTTGACATCCATCTGGTGAAGGGTGAATTCCATATAGGCAGCAAAGGCTCTGAGGAGTCTTATTGCTTCCAACCTTGCTACTGGAACAAAGGTTTCATCATAGTCTATGCCTTCCTTCTGACTATATCCTTGAACCACCAATCTTGCATTGTTCCTTGTAACTGTTCCATCTTCATCAAGTTTATTTCTGAAGACCCACTTTGTACCTATTACTGATCTATCCAAGTGTCTTGGTTACAGATGCCAAACTTGACTCCTTTCAAATTGGTTGAGTTCATCTTGCATTGCATTTACCCAGTCTTTATCCTGCAAAGCCTCAACAACATTTTTAGGTTCAATAAGAGATAATAAAGCATCAAAAGCACAAATATTCTTTAAATAAGATCTGGTTTTGATTCCAGAGGTTGGATCAGTGATAATATTCTCAATAGGGTGAGAACTATGATATCTGTAAGGTTTCACAACCAACTGGTTAATCCTTGATGTTCATTCAATGCTTTGTTACTTTGGAAAAGGTTCAGGCACAGGTTCCAACAAAGTTTGGGAATTATTTTGTTTTGTTCCCTCTGTCATGGTTCCCGTGATGGATGAACCTATTCCATCACATGTTTCTTCTTCCAGTGTTGCTCCAGTCTGGGCTGTGGTTTCATTTGAGTTTCTGACTAGCCCAATTTCTTCATCATCTTGTTCCCGTCTCTCAAAAAGAATGTTAGTTTCATCAAAAACCACATATACACTTTTTTCAACACACATAGTTCTTTTGTTATAAACTTTATAAGATTTACTATGTGAAGAATATCCCAATAATGCTCCCTCATCACCTCTGGGATCTAAATTACCTAGGGAGTCTTTACCATCTTTGTGCACAAAGGACTCGCAACAAAAAGCCCTAAGGTGGGATATGTTAGGCTTTCTCCTTTTAAGTAACTCATAGGGATTCTTCTCTACCAGAGGTCTATTCATGCACCTATTTATGATATAGCATGCAGTATTAATGGCTTCTGCCCAAAAGCTATGGGGTAGTTTGCTAGAAAGAAGCATAGTCCTAGCCATATCTTCAAGTGTCCTATTCTTTCTTTCAACTACTCCATTTTGTTGTGGAGTTCTAGGAGCAGAAAAATTATGATCTACGCCATGCTCATCACAAAATTTAGCAAATTTAGCATTTTCAAATTCAGTGCCATGATCAGACCTAATTGATGCAATTTCCTAATTGTTTCTGAATTTTTCTAACAAAAGAAGTGAACATGTCAAATGCCTCATCTTTAGATGTTAGAAACAATGTCTAGGTAAATCAAGAATAATCATCAACAAGCACCATCACATATCTCTTACCACCCCTACTTAATGTTCTCATTGGACCATAAAGATCCATATGAACCAATTCCATCGTTGTGGTTGTACTTACCACTTTATTACTTTTAAAAGAGGATCTTACTTGCTTACCCCCTGCACAAGCCTCACAAACTTTGTCTTCCTTGAACATAATGTTAGGCAGTCCTATCACTAAGTCCTTTGAGACTAATTTGTTGAGTTGACGGAGACTAACATGTCCAAGTCTCTTGTGCCAAAGGAGGGGATCGCTGTCAAGTACACTTAAGCATGTTAGTTCATTCTATGAAAGTGTGGACAGATCTATGATGTATATATTGTTCACTCTTTTTCCCTGTAAAACAATCTTGTCAGTGATAAGATTTATTACAAAACATTTTGTAGAGGTGAATGCTACCAAGTTACCTCTGTCACACAGTTATGACACACTGATTAGGCTATATTTCAAGCCGTCTATCAAGTAGACATTCTCAATGGAATGAGTGTCATCTTTACCTGCTTTACCAACCCCAATGATTTCACCTTTCTTTCCATTTCCAAAGGAGACATTTCCTCATTTGAGGTCCTCAAGTGAAAGGAACTGGTCCTTGTTCCCAGTCATGTGCTTTGAGCAGACACTATCCATGTACCATATTTGACTGCTCCCCTTCACTTGAACCTACAAAAGGAAATCAGGGGTTAGTCTTAGGAACCCAAACTAGTTTGGGTCCCTTTCTATAAGCAAAAGGATGAATTAAATTGTTCTTAGCCAATTTTGTAACTAGTTTTTCCCTTGAACAAAATTTTTGTTCTTTTGACTGGCCTTTTCTTTTGCATTACATTCACTTTTGTAATGACCAGTCTTACCACAATGGGTACAAATTTTGTTCTCAAGAAGAGTGAGGTACTTATTTTTAGGATCCCATTTAGGCAGTAGATTCCCAAAGCCAAGTCCTCTCCAATTGCTACTATGATGTTCCTGTAGCCATGTCAAAGCATCGAAGGATCTCTTCCATTTACATATTTTGTCTAGTTCATGCTTGACCTTACCTAGTTCCTCCTACAACACTCTAATCTATTCATCCTTCTTATACAACTCATCTTTTAGTTTACCTACATTTTCTTCTAAGGTGAGTTGAGAGTTGTCATCTGTTTTCTTACTGGTTCCTAGTTTCAATTTTAGATTTTCAGATTTTAACTCTAGGACATTTGTTTAAAATGTATGAACCTGGTTCTTCAGAGCAGTATTTTCACTCACAGTCTCACTAACTCTGAGTTTTAGGTTCTTACACTTTGCCTTTAAAATTACACAATCCTTAGACAACCGTTCCTTTTCCTTATTTATTACCTCAGACTCATCAATGAATTCTAGCAACAATTCAGAGAGTTTTTCTTTAGACAAAAACTTAATCTTGTCTTTTAGATGAATTATACTTACCTTAGATTCCTCATGAGATTCCTCATCTGATTCGCCAATTGCCATAAGTGCTTGTTCATCTCCATCATCATCTGATTCCTCATCTGAGCTTTCTCCTCAAGCAGCAACCATATCTTTTGTTGATCCTTTGTTCTTCTTGGAATGAACATGTTCCTTCTTTCGGTTCCTTCGTTCAAATCTTTCCTTCTTCCATTCAACTGCCCATTGAGGGCAGTTCTTGATGTGATGATCAGTCTTCCCATATTTGTAGCAGCCCTCATTGGTTGTCTTTTTCGATACCCTTGTCTTGTTGTAATTTCCACCTCGTGAGGAACCTTTTCCTCTCATAAGATATTTCTTGAAATACTTGGTGATCATAGCCATTTCATCTTCCTCCAAATAAGCTCCTTCAGTGATTCTGAATGCTAGACTCTTTTCCTTCTTAGGTGCATCCATCTTCATGGTCTTCCTTCTAAGTTCATAGGAAGTGAGATTTCCAATCAGCTCATCCAGTTTAAGAGTTGCAATGTTCTTAGATTCCTGTATTGCAGTGATCTTGCTTTCCCAAGAAACTGGCAGAACCCTTGTCAGAATCTTTTCAACTTTGTCTTCTTCAAGTAGAGTCCTTCCAAGAGATTTTAGTTCATTAGTCAGTTTGGTGAACCTTGTATACATCTCTTGGAAAGTTTCTCCTTCCTTCATAGAAAAATTCTCATAGTGAGAATATAGTAGAGTACCTCTAAACCTCTATCACGCCCCGAACTTGGGTTTGGACGTAACACGGCACCCGGTGCCTGACTACATGCGACCAAACAAACCAACTGGCTAGCTGAATCAACATGTGATATCATAACATACTAAATACGAAAGATAAACTAACACAGACTGGTATATGAAAGTATGTATGATATAAATCAAAGTGCGGAAATACTAATACAATTCTGAAACATATTTATAGCCAACATAGCTTAATATGAAAAGTCTGCGACTCTATCTAACAGTTACTCCAGTCTATGAAGCCTCTAATTAAGTGCTGAAAACACTAACTGTCTGAAAATACTGAAGACTGTAAGGTAATGATAATTCCCCGAAAAAACTAAGGATCACCAAATAGCTGGTACGAGAATCCGAGCGCTCTGAATCGTCAACCTGTAAATCATTACCTGCATCGTGAGATGCAGGCCTCGGGCAAAAGGGACGTCAGTACATTTGAATTGCACTGGTATGTCGAGCAACTGAAAGAAAGAACTATAAATGCTGAAACTGAAACTAAGCTGATAACTGAAATGATAACTTATAAATGAAATGATAACTAATAACTGAACTGATAGCTGATAACTAAACTGATACCTGATAACTGAACTGATAGCTGATAACTGATAAATGAACTGAATAAAGGAAGTAAGGATATGAATACTCCTTCTTCATCTGAATGTTAAACTGCAGCCTCAGGCCTAATATATATATATGTGCACAAACTACGGCCTCGGGCCCAAGTATACGTATACATAACTGCAACCTCATGTCCAAAAAATGCATAAAGCATAAACTACGGCCTCAGGCCCAAATACAGGTGTTCAACATTCAGGAACTGAGAATCATACTGAAATACATGATGTTGAAATACTGAACCATACTGAGTTACATGATATTGAATCCTGAATAGAGCTAGAATGAGACATGTATTCATGAACTGATTATGAAAATTGAAACTTCAACTGTTTATGACATGCTGAGTACTCTAGAGTCACGACCCGAATTAACCCTCGGAACGGACTCGTGACGGCACCTAGTTCCTATGGCTAGGTAAGCCTAGAATATGCGGAAAAATAAGACAAAACAGTAATAAAACAGTAAAGATGTAGCAATAACTATAAGAACTTTAGCCTCTCGGCATTTACAACTTTTACTTTTCCCAAAACCCGGAATATCACAAAGTCACAAGCTTTATACAACTATAGCTCTATATAACGGAATAAAGAAAAAGTGTATATGTCTATCTCCTATGCCTATAGTAGAGTAGATGGAGACACGTGAGATTCTGCGGACGCGGCAGAATTACCTCGCGGTCTCCTGAGCAAGTGTTGTAGTACTCCTAGCCAAAACGCTGCATACCGGTACCTGGATCTGCAAATGGGTAAAACATGCACAGGAAAGGGCGTGAGTACTCCACATTCGGTACTCAGTAAGTGCCAAGCCTAACCCCAGTCAAGTAGTGACGAGGTAAGGTTAAGGCTCTGCTGAGTTTGAAAATAAGACAGTTATAAGTTTGAACAGTGGCATATAAATAGCTGTAATAATCAAAATTTAAAGGAAAACTGAAAGGAATAATAAGAAGAGCCCTCGGCTCAACATAGCATATATCTCAACAGCAAAGATGCAATGCAGTACAGGGGAAAGCTCCCGGATCTCGGTCCGTAGTCCCAATTTAAATATGCTATGCAGTACAGGGGGAAAGCTCCCGGATCTCAGTCCGTAGTCCCAATTTAAATATGCAATGCAGTACAGGGGGAAAGCTCCCAGATCTCAGTTCGTAGTCCCAATTTAAATATGAGATGCAGAATGCTATCGGATATGGCTTAATTGAACAATTCAAGAAACCAATAGGCAAGAATAAAGTAAAACTACCTAGGCATGGAGCAATTAGTAGAAAATACGGGGAAATCAAGTGAAAAACAGTAGGCATGCTCATTCCTATGCTAACTAATCAGTTATAACATGAAGCAGTAATATAGGAATGAAATGAGTTATGACGTGGAAGGAAAAACGGGAATTTAGCAACAATGACCCGTGTACGCACTCGTCACCTCACGTACACGGCGTCCACAAAGTAAAATCAGTGTTAAAATGCCTAAGGGAAAATTCCCAACACAGAGTTAGGCAAGACACTTACCTTGACTGTGCTAATCAACTCAATACCACGCTCTTGCCACGAGTATCCGACTCCGGGTGGCCCAAATCTATGCAATTCGATTGCATAATGTGAATATCACTTCAAAGAAAGCAAATAGCTAATTATTTCTAAGCTAATACGCGAAATTAGGAAATTCGCCCAAAAAGTCCCACATGCCCACGTCTCGAAATCGGATAAAAATTATATTTTCCGGACACTCGTTCACTCACGAGTCTAACCATAGAAAAATCTCTCAAATCGGAGGTCAAACACCCAATCAAAACTTAATAATTTGGTCTATGAAGTTCATCCCATTTTTCCCATTTTCTACCCAAAACTTTCGAAATTAAAGGTAGGATTTAAGATTGGAATCATGAAAATTGATCTATAATGGATAGAAATTACTCACCCAAGTTACCCAGGTGCAAATGCATCCAACAATCGCCTCTCCCAAGCTCTCAAAATCAAAAATAATGAAAATAACATAAACCCTCGGAATTGGGTTTTTAAAATGACTGCCCAGTTATTGGTGTATGCGATCGCGGACCAACTGTCGCGATCGCGGAGGGTTATGAGCCCACGCTTGATATTTCCACTAAGCGATCGCAGGACCATACTCGCGATCGCGAACCTCACTGACCCGGACCTATGCGATCGCGTACACATTCTCGCGACCGCGTAGAACAAGTATTAAATCTTCCCATGCCTAAGGTACTCTATGCGATCGCGATCCCAGACATGCGAACGCGGAGACCAAATTGTCAAAACCACTGCGATTGCGGAGGGACTTGTGCGATCGCGAAGTAAAACTTCTGCCGGCCTCAGCTTACCTCTACGCGATCGCGGAGGAACTCTTGCGATCGCGATTAACAAAAAGCTGCTGCTATGAACACCAGAAACTAGCAATAGGATTAGGCCAAGATTTGCCCGTTTGGGCACCCGAAACACACTCGAGGCCCCCGGGACCTCAACCAAACCTACCAACCAACCCTAATACCTCATTCAAACTTGTCGAGCCTTAAAAACACGTCTCATAACATAAAAATCATCAAATATGCATAGATTCAAGCCTAAGAACTTATGAAATTTCTAAAATCCACATTCGATGCCAAATCATGTCTAAACTCATCCGAATGACCTCAAATTTTGCACACAAGTCATAAGTGACATTACGGATCTAATGTCGCTTTTGTAATTCCATTCCGAGTCCGATATCAAAATTTCACCTATCGGCCGAAATCGCCGAAATTCTAACTTTCGCCAATTCAAGTCTAAATCCACAACCGATCTCGAAAACATATTCCGAACACACTCCTAACCCCAGAATCACCCAACGGAGCTAACGGAGTCGACGAAATTCTATTCCGAGTCCGTCTTGACACAGTTCTAGCTACGGCCTGATTTCAAAAGCTAAAATCCACATTTAAGGACTATGTGCCCAAAATCACTTCGAATTTCACCACTCAACGCTCCAGCAAGTTTCAATAGCATAAATAGATATGGGAGAAACAGTTATTAGAGGATCGGGGCATTAGCTCTCAAAACGACCGACTGGATCGTTACATTCAGACTGAGACTCATGGGCATCAAACCCAAGTCTATATTGTACGCACTAATTTCACAACGTTCGGAATAAAAGTCATGAACGAGTTACGAAGCTAGAGAATAGAATTTCTGCAACTATTCAAGGAACTAGGCTTAACTATATTTCTTAGTCAATTAGTAACGTCGTAAAAAAACGTATTGTAGGGAGAATCAATAACATTCCCAAACATAGAGAGTTAGCCTACATACCTTAACTTCCTGCTCTTGAGCGTAATACAATGTTTGTGAACCCTTTCAACTTTAATATATAGCAATACAAGTCAAAGAATTCCATATTAGCTATGATACTCATGTTTTGGTACCTTAGGCATTTTATCAAACACTTGGTGAGAATAAAGCTTCATAGCCATTATTAATGGTGTTTCTACACCCAATAACCCATTCTCTTGCTCCTAGATATATTCTAAAGTCTCAAATGGTTATAATCAACATCAGTCTTCATCGCCCATAAGGTAAACAACACCTTAACCAATAATCAACAATCAACAACCCAAACCTATAAACGTTCATGCTTTTCTATCAAACCCATCAACACACGTCTCATGAACTAGAGTCTATAATCATTAATCCAATGTTAGAATCAATTAGAGGGTGAAGACATTACCTTTTTGAAGTTCAATCCCCTTGAATTCGAGTTCCAGGGTTCCTTCTCTCAACAATGATGTCCCAATCAAATATCTATAATATGGAGGGTTTACCCATGTTAATAAGATGTTGGGAAATTGAAATAAACTTAGAATCACCATTAGACCTTACCTTGGACGATGGAGGGACCTTTAAGGAGTTAGGTTATTAGGCGCTTCCCTTTTAAGAGCAAGTTTTTATGTTTTGGGGCTGTGGGGGACGAAGTAGGGCTTTAAAAATGGCAGGAACACTGCCACATGTGCGCGGCCCCACTCGGGGCGCACATATTGCATATTGTTCTGTAAAATGGGCATAACTTTTCGCACAGAGATCCGTTCGGGCTCCATAATATATAGCTGGAAAGCTATTCATAAGTACTACACCTTTCATGCTTTGCGTTGTCTTAAATGCCTTACATATTTTTATCAAACTCTGCTGGAAGACGGGCCTTCTACAAACTTAGTCGATTTAGTCGAATCTTATACACCTCACTTTCCATCTTGATTTTGAAACAACTATTTCCACCCATAATCATCCCGATAGCACTTTATATGTCCAAAATATAACCTTACTACTCCTTTAACTCATTCATACCTAAGCCGAATGTACGGGGTGTTACAACCTCTTCACTTGAGCAGTTCCTTTGTGAGCCACTTGCAAAGTGTCCCAAATCTCTTTAGCAGTGGTACATCTTTGAATTCTGATGTACTCGTCTGGACCAAGTCCACACACAAGCCACTTTTTGGCCTTAGAATTCTTCTCCCACTTTCTCAAATCCTCCGCAATGCAGTCGCTCTTGTCTTTGGCACACCTACTACTTCAGCATTCTTCTTCATGGTGGCCAAAGGACCATCAGTAACAATGTCCCATAGTTCGTAGGCTTCACCAATTATATGGTCTCTCATCATGTTCTTCCACCAGGAGTAGTAATGGCATTAAAGAGTGGAGGTCTAGCAGTTGATTGTCCTTCCCAGTTCCCAGGTGGTGCACTCATCTTGATCTTCTCCTAAGGTGTTAGTCTCTTAAAGGATAACTCGCTCTGATACCAATTGATGTTTTATACGTCAATACCACACAAGAGGGGGGGGGGGGGGGGAGTGATTTGTGTGGTTTCCGATTTTTGCGTGCACTTGTTATAGAAGGACCAAGTTCTCGTATGTGTTCTAACTCCTACTGTTTGCGAAATAATAAATACATAAAATAAAGAACACATAGATTTTTACGTGGAAAATACTTGACTTAAAAGGTGAAAAAACCACGACCTACTTTCCAGTAGAATTTTCCCAAAACTATTTACTAAATCAGTGAGTCAAACAGCATTTACAAAACTCTTTGTAAACCTAAGGATTATCTCTAATCCCGTTGTAGCAAACTAGCCTATATCTATTTGCGACAAACTCCAAGTTAGCTATAACTTGAAATACACAGTACGTATTACATATGCTTCTAGATAAAGATGAAAAGGTACAAATTAAAATCACCTATTACAAATAAACTAGACTAAAAGACAACAATTGCATCTAGTTCTTCTAGCTAGTTCAAGTAGCTTCAGATACGCACACTCAAATCTCACACGAACTGCTTGCAAAATTTCCTTGCTAATTTTTCTCTCAATTCTTGCTTAACTTATGCTTTTGTGCGTACCTGTACAATAAGAACAATATGCAATATATAGGTTTAGTAGATAAAGAGTTAACTAGAATTCTAATGCTACTCTTCCTTGGTGGAAGAGTTCTAGTTAATCTCAACTCCTAAAATCCGTCCTTATCTTTGATTATGTTCTTACTGAATAAGGAGTCCTTCTCCATATATTTTTGCAATCTTTTCGATCAGGAGATATCTCTTATTTTATCATATTTCGTTTATCTCCTGCATGTGCACCTCACGTGCCTTTGACTCTGCTTGTGTCTATGTCTTCCACTGATGGACCTGGTTCATTTGTGAGTTTTTTTGTCAATCTTCAAAACTATTCAATTTCTTGGGCCAAAAAATCCAATAAAACATAGTATATGTCCAAAATAAATTCAAGTCTTTTTTAGTCAATAAAGTGATCGTGCTAGAATCATGGGACTCGGGGAATGCCATACACTTTCTCGCGGTCAATAGAATTTCTTACCCGTACTTTGTTTTCGCAGACCAATTAATAATAGAGTCAAACATTCTTTTGACTAGGGAATCAAATAAAAGGTGACATGGAACACCGGAAAATCAATTGCAAGTGGCGACTATAAATAAAATAATCCCTACTAAAGTTTGTCACTTTAATTGAAAAAACTCTTTAACCCACGTCAATCCATAATACATATCTTTTGGGGGTGATAGATGAGGGGTGTGACAACGAGTTTGCCACTTTTTCCTTCCATTAGGTATGTTGTGCTTTTGTCATGGTATATTGATCAATAATATGGATATATTCGGTCCGTTCTAAGTTAATTCAATTTGCTATTCTGAACTTTTATTTATAAATAGCCAAACAGTTAGACTAAATAAAATTTGTCTGGTTTGTTATCTCTCTTGATTCACACTGTTGAGAAAAGTTATTAGGAAAAGAATGTTAAGAAAAATAAAAGAGCCTATCAAACAGATAACTTGGTGATGAAAAGCATATATCAATTTGGACGACAAATCTGTTAGACAGTTTATCACTTTATCTTTATAATTTATTTTTATAAGTTAAATCTCTTTATCCATATGTTGTATTGCAAAATAACAACAACGTACAATTACCGGTTAATTCCAAGTTACGGTTGGCTATATAAATTCTCATTTCTTTTTTTAAATTTGACAGCACATATAGGCATATCGACGAGCCATCACATTATGGAAGCCATAATCATATCAGGGGCAAATAAATGAGTAAGAATTACTTTTGACCTAATGCAACTAATTCATCAATTCTTATTCTAAGCTAGGAAAGTTGGAAACAGAAAAGAATATAACAAGAACAAAATTAAAGAAAAGAAAAACGTTACAAGAATAACATTGCGGGCATCGGTCGGTTCGATTCGGTTTTGTAGAATTTTAGTTCGGTTAATTTGGTTTTCGGTTTGTGATTTTAATAACCAAAACCGAACCATATTAACTTCGGTTCGGTTTAATCAGTTCGATTTTCGGTTTCAAGCCATGGCAAAAATAGTTCGATGCAACGAAAATAGATTACTTTTTGCACCCAATGCAAGTGCTTCTGGTGTCTTCAACTAACCCATATATGTATATATTGTTGGGTTTTTTTAGCATTAATGGCTTAAAATAGGGTGAATGAGAAATGTAGGGAAATGAAATATTTGAGTAATATTTGACGTTCCCTCCTTGATTATCCCATATGGGAAGAGGAAAAGGTTTTTGATGGGTATATAAGCAATTGCTCTTCTTCTAGCTCTTAAAGAGTTGAGAAGAAGGCAAGCCTCGCGCCGTCGTCGTCGCTCGCTTGGCTCGGCTTCGGCTTCGGATTACTTGTTAACATTAAATATTAACAGAAATGTTATGAAATATTTGTTTAATAACAAAATATTAATATTAAAATAATTATTAATATTAAATCCATTTCAGTTATCCAATTTTCAGTTTTCTGTTTTTGTAACAGAAAATTGACTACCTTTCCATTTTCCCTCTTTATTGTTGAGTAAATAGCCAATTATGTCATGTCATTTATTCTATGTCCATTTTGCAAAAACTGTCATTCTGAAGAGTTGCACCTCTTCAGATTTCAGCTAAACTTTGGCAATAAATACAAGTCCATTCTCTCAGATTTTACATACTAATTTCTGAGTTCTCCTCCTTTCTTCTGCATCTTTTTAACTTCAAAGAAAGCAACAGTAAGTGTGATTTGCTACCGAACTTTGTGTTCGCTGAAACACTGGGGTTTGAAGTACCACTACACCAGTGTGTAATTCGTTCTATCCTGGGAGGAAATAATCCATAACCTTGGGTACTAGAAGGGGATTAAATTCCTTAAGGAAATACTGTGAATTCAGTGGGCTCGAATTGGTTTTTTCATTTAGTTTATATTTCTGTTTATGTTATTTAATTTTCTCTAGAATTATTTTATAAATGCAGATTACTAACAAGCTTAAGGAATTTAATCTATTTTCTGTATTTGTGTTATACTCACTGTTTCTGGAGAGTAAAACCTTTGTGGTTTTGTACTCTATTGGAGATTAAAATCTACGTGATTTTAACGTTTGTGTCATTATTTACAGAAATGACGAATGACAACGGAGACCAAGCTGTTCCGATGGTAACTGCCAATGCCTCAACGATCCGAACAACACCGGCAGCATTGGCACCGACGGAGAAACTCGAAAAATATTTCGGGATTGATTTCAAGCACTGGCAGCAAAAGATGTTCTTATACTTGACTACTCTATGTCACGACCCGAAATCCAACCTTCAAGTCGTGATAGCGTCTAACGTTAAACCCGCTAGACAAGCCAACGTTTGGATTAAATTGACTTATTAACAATTAAATAACCAAAAATAACTAGAACAATTATAATAAAAAAAATACGGAAGTAATACAAAATTCAAGAATTCAATAGAAGTCCCGTAATAATTTTTCTTAAGTACAACCCCAGAAACCGGTGCCACAATATCACGAACAGTCTAAGAGTTTACTAAATACAATGGTCTGGAATAAGTAGATACAATTGTCTTGGAACTAATGAAATAAGACATAAAATGAGAGAAAAAGGGTAAGAGGTGATGCCAAGGCCTGCAGACGTCTGCAGGACTACCTTGGTGTCGCCGTGGACTAAAGGATACTCCCTCGCTTAGTGTCCACTGGGTTCGGCGTTGTAATCTGCACATCATAGAGAAGTACAGGTGTAGCATCAGTACAACCAACCCCATGTACTGAGTAAGTGTCGAGTCTAACCTCGGCGAAGTAGTGACGAGGCTAGGACACGACAACAAATAACACATGTGCAGTTCAATAATATAACAGGAAGAAATGACAAGAAATAAACAAGTAATACACCTATGGGGGAGAACATGCTAGGGATGAAGGGGCCACAACTGCTAAAACAACATAACAAGATAATAATTAAAATGTAGAAACAACAGTAGGAATTTAACAGCTCGGAACAAGTAAATAAACAGCAAAAGGCATGGCATATCCCCTCGTGCATAACCTCACAATCACTCGGCACGGAATGTCCCCTCGTGCATAACCTCACAGTCACTCGGCACAGAATGTCCCCTCGTGCAATAATAGATAATCACTCGGCACGGAATGTCTCCTCGTGCAATAATAGAAAATCACTCGGCACAGAATGTTCCCTCGTGCAATAATAGAAAATCACTCGGCACGGAATGTCCTCTCGTGCAAAACCTCACAATCACTCGGCATGGAATATCCCCTCGTGCATAACATGAGTAAAAGCAACAATTAGACAGGAAAATACAACAATAGGAAACCTCTAATACACAGAAATATTCAACAAAGATTCTATCGTCCCGGCAAGGGACTCAACTATAATCAATCTCACTCAGAGGTATAATTCAACAATATAATCCTCAACCGAACGAATAATCAAATAACTTTCCACATCATTAAATACTCTCCATATATCACTTCCAGTATGATAAGAAATCTGTAACACAGAGAATATCAAAGAACACAATGAAAATTATCAAATTCGACTCACGGGCATGCTTGACCACAACATATAGATGCCCGTCACCTCACCTATACATTGGACATGGAATAAGCAATAGCAATTAAGACTCTATACCTATTCCCTCAAGCTAAGGTTAGGTCAAACACTTACCTCGGCTCCAAGAATGCAAATCAAGCCTCTAGCACCGCGTTTCCTCTCGAATCCAACTCCGAAACAATCGTATCTAGACATAATTGACTCAATAACACCAATAATTACTCAATAATTCAATTCCAAAGCCTAATTATAACTTTCCCAACATTCTTCCAAAAATTCCAAAATTCGACCCCGGGCCCGCTTGGTCAAAACACGAGGTTCAGACCAAAACTCGATCACCCATTCCCCCACGAGCCCGAATATATAATTTGTTTTGAAATCCGACCCCAAAACGAGGTTGAATTCCAAAATATTCGAAAATCCCTAACTCTACCCAAAACCCCAATTTATACCCTTTAATCCCATGTTTTTAGGCCTAGAATCTAACAATTGATGATGAAAATGGAAGCAAACGAGGTTATAATCACTTACATAAGAGGCTATGGTGATAGAGCTCTTCAAAGGTCGTCTATGGGGTTTGGGGAAGAAGAGGGTTTATGAAATTTTGCAAAGTCCCGTAATGAAACATTCTGTTTTTGACACTTGAAATAACTAGGCGAAAATGACCTATGCGATCGCGGAGAAAGGGCTGCGATCGCATAGAGGACTGCCTATTAAGCTTCGCGATCGCGGACCTTCTATTGCAATCGCACATGATTCCCTAGCCCTACCATTGCGATTGCGGAGGAACAAGTGTGGTCGCACAAATCAACAGACCAGCCCCCCCCCCCCCCCCCCCCCCCCCCCCCCCCCCCCAGCTCTCCTAACCTTGTGTGATCGCTGACCCACACATGCGATCGCATAGAGTAACTAACTCCCCCTACATAATGCTATGTGATCGCAGAGACACTTGTGCGATCGCATAGTACTAAATCTCATACACCAGAAAACAGTTAACACACCAGATTTTTCACCCCTTTTTGCACTCCGACACCTACCCGAAACTCACCCGAGCCCTCGGGGCTCAAAACCAAATATACACACACCCTCATAAATATCCTACGGACTTACTCGAGCAATTAAACCACCAAAATAACATCATAAACATCGAATTAAACCTCAAAATCTATAGAAATTCTCAAAACTTCATTAACTTTAAAATTCTCCATTTTTAGTCCGAATCACCTCAAACTGAGTCTGTTTCTTACCAAATTTCACATGTAGCACATAATAAACATATTGAACCTGTTACGGGCTCCGGAACAATAATACGGGCCCGTTATCGCAGGTTTCACATCAAATCTCATTTTCTAAAACCTTTATATTTTTCAGAAAATAATTTTCTTTAAAAATTCATTGCACGGACTTGGGACCTCGGAATTCGATTTCGGGCATACGCCCAAGTCCCATATTTTCCTACGGACCCTCCGGGACCGTCAAATCATGGGTCCGAGTCCGTTTACCAAAAATATTGACCAAAGTCAACCTTATTCAATTAATTACCATAAATTCAATATTTATTCAATTTTCCACATAAGGGCTTCCCGGCTACGCGCCCGGGCTGCACACGCACATCGAGGTGAGATAAATAGAGGCTTTCAAGGCCTCGAGACATAGTTTTAATTAAAATTACACCGGATGACCTTTTGGGTCATCACACTCTAAGTCTCCAGAAGTTCATCAAGGAAGAAGTTCCTGTGTTGTTCGATGAAACTCCAGAGATTGAACACTTTTTCGTGATTGAGGCGTGGAAGCATTCGGATTTTTTGTGCAAGAATTATATTCTAAGTGGGCTGGAGGATGCTTTGTATAACGTCTATAGTGGTGAAGAAACGTCAAAAAAACTGTGGATTGCGCTTGAAAAGAAATATAAAATTGAAGATCCCGGGTTGAAAAAGCTCGTTGCTGCAAAGTTTTTGGACTACAAAATGGTAGATAGAAAGCATGTTATTACCCAAGTCCAGGAATTGCAAGTGATTATTCACAATCTCGTTGTGGAAGGTATAAGTAGAATTAATCTAATGTTGGTAGTATTAATTTTATTATGTTTACTAACAGAATTTTCATTGAAGGTCTTGTCATCAATGAATCATTCCAAGTAGCAGCGATGATTGAGAAGTTGCCTTCGTTGTGGAAGGACTTCAAAAGTTATTTGAAACACAAATGCAAGGAGATGTCCCTTGAAGATCTCATTGTTTGGTTGAGAATCGAAGAGGATAACAAAGCTGATGACAAGAGAGGCTGTGGAAACTCAACAATAATGGGAGCAAATATTGTTGAAGAGAACAAAAAGAGGAAGTAGGCTTCTGGACCGAAATACAACCCAAGCAAGAAGCGGTTCAGTGGAAATTGCTACAACTGTGGCAAAGCCGGACACAAATCTATGGAGTGTCGTGCTCCGAAGAAAGACAAGTAGAAGGGTCAAGCAAACATGGTTGAAAAGCATGATGATGTTGATGACTTGTGTGCCATGCTTTCCGAATGCAACTTGGTGGGCAATCCTAATGAGTGGTGGATTGATTCTGGAGCCACTCGCCATGTTTGTGCTGTTAGAGAAGATTTTGCTACTTATACTCCTATTGCACCATATGAGACGCTTTCTATGGGAAATGCTGCAAAGGCCAAGATTGAAGGATGTGGGAAGATATTTCTCAAAATGACTTCCGGCAAAGTGGTGACTTTGAACAACGTCCTTCATGTTCCCGAGATTAGGAAGAATTTAGTCTATGTTGGACTTCTTGTTAAGAATGACATAAAATGTGTATTTGTATCTGATAATGTTGTAATAAGTAAGAACGAGATGTTTGTAGGAAAATGTTACCTCACCAAGGGCGTTTTCAAGCTGAATGTAATGGTTGTTGAAAGTAATAATAAATTTTCAGCTTCGACTTACTTACTTGAGTCAAATGAATTATGGCATGTACGTTTGGGTCATGTCAATTATAAATCCTTGCGGAAAATGATTAATTTGAAAGTATTGCCTAAGTTTGAATGCGACAAATAAAAAAGTCAAGTATGTGTGGAATCTAAGTATGTTAAACATCCCTATAAGTCAGTTGAAAGGAATTCAAATCCTTTAGACTTAATTCACACAGATATTTGTGACATGAAGTCAATATCATCTCGCAGTTGAAAGAAGTATTTCATAACTTTTATTGACGACAGTACTCGATGTTGCTATATTTACTTACTTAATAGTAAAGATGAAGCAATAGACGCATTCAAGCAATAAAAAAATGAAGTTGAAACGAAAATCAAAATGATAAGAAGTGATAGGGGTGGTGAATATGAATCTCCTTTTGAAGAAACATG
>ML260981.1:0-38772 GCA_005239495.1 Nicotiana undulata
TAAGTCATAATTATATAATATAATTTACAATAAATTGCCTTATATAATATAATATAAATACATAAAAAAAAAATTAAATAGCCAACATCTATATTTCAAAAACTAGCCGTTTGGCATGTTTAAAAAATAGCCATTTGGCCCCCAAACTTTGTTTTAACCCCAAACTTTTTATAATTACACTTTTTCCCTATTCTCAACTATAAATACCCCCTCATTCTTTCATTTTTTCTCACAAAATCATCAATCTCTCTCTACTCAAATTCTCAATTCAAGTTAAATCATGCCCGATGGTTCTAGAATTACCCCATTTGTTCGGGAACACTATAATTTGGTAGAAGAAAATGAAGAAACTTACACGATACCGTGCAAGCACTGTGGTTTTGTCTTCACTCGGCGAAAAGTGGAGGACACATGCTCTTTAAAGAGGCATATAATCAAGTCTTGTCAAGCGTGTCCTCAAGACATTCATATCTAATATTTTATGTTTAATTCAAACTTGTGTTATTTTAATTTGATTAGACGTATTATGCTTAATGTTGTAGTTTGTTAAATTAATTTGATGTACTATTAATTTATTATGCAATGTTAGTGCAAGTTTGAAGTACTATTATTATTATTAATTTGAAGAAACTTACTATTTTTTGTGTTTAAATATGAATGTCACGACCCGAAATCCCACCTTTCAGGCCGTGACTGCGTCTAACGTTGAACCCGCTAGACAAGACAACGTATACAACATCTTGACATTTTTAAAACAATTTAACAGTCATAAAGCAATTTTCCTTCAAACCTTTACTGAAATAACAAGAACCACTTCAAAAGTTTTACAGCAGAAATGTAATAATACTCCAAAAAACGCATAATGAAATGGTAAGGATAACAACATCGCAAAATCCCAAAACCGGGGTGTCACAACCTCACGGACTGTCTATAAGAATACTAAATACAAGCCTGAAAGGAAATACAGTATTGTCTTTAGAACGGAAGGAGAAATAAGACCATAAGATACTAATAGCAGGAGAGACTCCAGGTCCCACGAACGCCAGTGGTATACCTTGAAGCTCGATGTGGACTAAAGGTGACTCCCTCAGAGCGGTCCACGGGGTCTGGAAGCGGGATATGCACAACATAGATAAGTGCAGTGTAGTATCAGTGCAACCGACCCCATGTACTGAGTAAGTGCCGAGCCTAACCTCGGCCGAAGTAGTGACGAGGCTAGACTTAGCAAATAACGTTCACCTGTCCTATTCGACAACACAAAATAGAAATAACAAAGAAAGGAAGAATAATAGTCATATACGGGGAACATGAGCAGATAAAGGGAGAACAATAAGGTAGAGCAGTTACTTAACATAAAGTAAGAAAAGAAACAATTTACCAAAAACTGATAAGGTATGAATGACATGTCTGAATGCTAACAATGGCACGACATCACCCTTCGTGCTTTTACTCTCTTCCTCACCAATACAATGTATGTTGTAATCAATGTAATCATGGCACGACATCAACCTTCGTGCTTTCAATAAATGTAAATCATGGCACGACATCATCCTTCGTGCTTTTACTCTCTTCCTCACCAATGCAATGTACAATGTAATCATGGCACGACATTAACCTTCGTGCTTTCAATAAATGTAAATATGGAACGACATCACCCTTCATGCTTTTACTCTCTTCCTCACTATGCATGACATGATGTAGTCAATGTAATCATGGCACGACATTAACCTTCGTGCTTCAAATAAATGTAAACATGGCACGACATCACCCTTCGTGCTTTTACTCTCTTCCTCACTATGCATGACATGATGTAGTCAATGTAATCATGGCACGACATTAACCTTCGTGCTTCAAATAAATGTAAACATGGCACGACATCACCCTTCGTGCTTTTACTCTCTTCCTCACTATGCATGACATTATGTAGTCAATGTAAAAACATGGAACGGCATCACCCTTCGTGCTTTACACTCTTCCTCACCAATGCAAGACAATGTGTATGGTAAGGAATGCAATATAGTGGGAAAAATACAGTTCAAATCACCCGGCAAGGGGAAAATATCAGTCAATATCTCAATAAATGCCCGACAAGGGTCTCTGCTATAACCAAACAATTCAATATATATACTGTATACTTGGATCCTCAATTGAACCAACATTTCATAATCTCTACAACCAGTACATCAACCACAATCAACTTCTTAAGTAGAGGCAATTACATTGTACGATGAACATTGAAGAAATAATTGAATTTTTATCAAAATAGACTCACGGGCATGCTTGACTCACAATGTATAGGTACTCATCACCTCACCTATACATTGAACATGATAAACACATAACACATAACATACAATACCTAATCCCTCACCAAAGTTAGGCAAGACACTTACCTCGGGTCTAAAATATAGCAATCAACCCTCTAAGACCGTCTTTCCTTTATAATCCGACTCCGAAACAACGATATCTAGGCATAATTAATTCAATAGTATCAATAAAGACTCAATAACACAATCCCATATCCTAGATATTCAATTTCTAGCATTCTTCCAAAATTTCCGAAATTCGACCCCGGGCCTGCTTGGTCCAAACACGAGGCTCAGACCAAAACCCGATTACCCTTACCCCCACGAGTTCAAATATATGATTTGTTTTGAAATACGACCCCAAAATGAGGTTGAATTATCCAAAATCCCATAAGCCCTAACTCTACCCAAAACCCCTAATTTCTACTTTGTTTTCATGATTTTTGGCCTAGATTCTAGTGTTAATGGAAGGAAAGTGGAAGAAATTGGTGTTAGAATCGATTACCTTTGAGATTGTAGTGATGGAACTCTTCAAAAATGGCTAAGGGGCTGTGGAGAAGAAGAAGAGGGTGAAAAATCCCGTAATGGGTTTGTTTCGGACTTAAGAAAAAAATCACTGGACGAATCTCGCACCTGCGAAAGGAAAGCTCGCACCTACGGTATCGTAGGTGCGGAAAAATGGTCGCACCTGCGGACTTGGGTCAGGCCCAGAAGGGGCCGCACTTGCGGAAAACTTGACGCCCCTGCGAAGCTGCACCTGCGGCGTTTGGTTCGCGCCTGCGGTCTCGCACCTGCGACTCTAGGCTCGCAGGTGCGGGCACATAAGAAGAATGTGCACCAACAGTGTTTTCCCATGGTTTAACACCCCAAACACCTACCCGAATCACACCCGATCCCTCACGGCTCAAAACCAAAAACACACGCAACTCCCAAAACATCCTACGGACTTGTTCAATCTTTCAAATCATCAAAAATCATCAAAATATCATCAAACTCATAGATTTTGCTTAAAAACTTCATAAAGCTTAACTTTTCCGATTTTTATCCGAAACGCGTCATCTTAAGTCCGTTTTACACCAAATTCCACAGATAAGTCACATAACATATAATAAACATGTTCCGGGCTCTGGAACCATAATACGGGCCCGGTAACATGGTTTTCACTTAATCATTCATTTTCAAAATCCTTTATTATTTTCAGAAAACAATTTTCTTTAAAAATTCATTTCTCGGGCTTGGGACCTCACAATTCAATTCCGGGCATACGCCCAAGTCCCATATTTTCCTATGAACCCTCTAGGACCGTCAAATCACGGGTCCAAGCCCGTTTACCAAAAATGTTGACCAAAGTCAACTTTATTCATTTAATTATCATAAAATTCCATTTTCATCAAATTTCAACATAAAGACTTCCCGGCTACACGCCCGGGCTGCGCACGCATATTGAGGTGAGANTATAACGGACTCGGACTCCCAGGTAGCTGCCTCGACAGGCTGACCTCTCCACTGAACAAGAACCGAAGGATAACTCTTCGATCTCAACTGACAAACTTGCCTATCTAATATAGCTACCAGCTCCTCCTCATAAGTCAGATCCTTGTCCAACTGGACACCGCTGAAGTCAAGAACATGAGATGGATCTGCAACATACCTCCGGAGCATGGATACATAAAACACTGGATGCACTGCTGATAAGTGCGGTGGCAAGGCACGTCTGTAGGCCACCTCTCCTACCTTGTCCAAAATCTCAAATGGGCCAATATACCTAGGGCTCAACTTGCCCTTCTTTCCGAATCTCATCACGCCCTTCATAGGCGACACTCGAAGGAACACCTGGTCTCCTACCATGAAAGCCAAATCTCGAACTCTACGATCTGCATAACTCTTTTGCCTGGACTGAGCTGTACGAAGCCTATCCTGAATAATCTTCACCTTATCCAAGGCATCCTGGACTAACTCAGAACCCAATAATCTAGCCTCTCTGGGCTCAAACCATCCGACTGGAGACCGACACCGCCTACCATAGAACGCTTCATACAGGGCCATTTGAATGCTCGACTGATAACTGTTGTTGTAGGAAAACTCTACTAAAGGCAAGAACTGATCCCATGATCCACCAAAATCAATAACACAAGCTGGCAACATATCCTCCAAAATCTGAATAATACGCTCGGACTGTCCGTCGTCTGAGGATGAAATGCTGTGCTCAACTCAATCTGTGTGCCCAACTCTCGCTGAAATACTCTCCAGAAATGGGAGGTGAACTGAGTACCTCGGTCTGATATAATAGATAAGGGCACGCTATGCAATCTGAAAATCTCTCTCATGTAGATCTTTGCCAACTTCTCCGCTGAATATGAAACCGACACCGGAATGAAGTGTGCTGACTTGGTCAGCCTATCCACAACAACCCATACTGCATCAACCATCCTCNCTACGCCACCAATAATGCTGCCGCAAGTCCTGGTACATCTTCGCGACGCCCGGATGAATGGAATACTGGGAACTATGGGTCTCCTGCAACATCAACTCACAAATGTCGTCCACATCAGGAACGCATATACGACCCTGCAATCTCAAAACTCCCTCAGCATCAACTGTGACCTGCTTGGCACGTCCGTGCCGAACCGCATCTCTAAGATCACACAAATGACGATCATCATACTGCCTGCACGAATACGATCATACAATGAAGAACGAGCAACGGTCTGGGCCAAAACACTGCCACCCTCAGAAACCTCCAACCTAACAAATCGATTGGCTAATGCCTGAACATCCAAAGCCAAAGGTCGCTCTCCAACTGATAGATAAGCCAAACTACCCATGCTGACTGACTTCCGGCTCAAGGCATCGGCCACCACATTGGCCTTTCCCGGATGATAGAGAATAGTAATATCATAATCTTTCAGCAACTCTAACCACCTCCTCTGCCTCATATTCAACTCCTTTTGCTTAAACAAGTATTGCAAACTCTTATGATCAGTGAACACCTCACACGGTACCCCATACAAATAGTGCCTCCAAATCTTCAAGGCATGAACAATAGCTGCAAGTTCCAGATCATGGACTGGATAGTTCTTCTCATGAATCTTCAACTGGCGAGATGCGTAGGCTATAACCTTGCCCTCCTGCATCAATACCGCACCAAGTCCTACCCGCGAAGCATCACAATACACGGTATAAGAACCTGAACCTGTGGGTAATACCAACACTGGTGCTGTGGTCAATGCTGTCTTGAGCTTCTGAAAGCTCGCTTCACACTCCTCATACCATCTGAACTGAACACTCTTCTGCGTCAACTTGGTCATATGGGCTGCTAAGATGAAAAACCCTCCACAAACCGGCGATAATAGCCTGCTAGGCCCAAGAAGCTCCGAATCTCTGTGGCTGAAGTGGGCCTAGGCCAATCTCTAACTGCTGAAACTTTCTTCGGATCCACCTGAATGCCCTCTGCCGATACCACGTGGCCCAAGAAGGCCAGAGAACTCAACCAGAACGCACACTTAGAAAACTTGGCATACAACTGCCGATCTCTCAGAGTCTGGAGGATGACTCTAAGGTGCTGCTCATGCTCCTCTCGGCTGCGAGAGTATATCAAAATATCATCAATGAAAACAATAACAAACGAGTCCAAATAAGGCCTGAATAACCGATTCATCAACTCCATGAAAGCAGCGGGGGTATTAGTCAACCCAAAAGACATGACCAAAAACTCATAACGCCCATAACGAGTGCGAAAAGCCGTCTTGGGCACATCAGACGCCCTGATCCTCAGCTGATGATAACCAGATCTCAAGTCTATCTTAGAGAACACCGTAGCACCCTGAAGCTGATCAAATAAGTCATCAATCCTCGGCAAAGGATACTTGTTCTTGATAGTAACCTTATTCAACTGCCGGTAGTCAATACACATCCTCATTGAGCCGTCTTTCTTCTTCACGAACAACACTGGAGCACCCCAAGGAGAAACACTAGGCCTAATGAAGCCTTTATCCAACAAATCCTGCAATTGTTCCTTTAATTCTTTCAACTCTGGCGGAGCCATACGATACGGGGGAATAGAAATGGGCTGAGTGCCCTCAGCCAACTCAATACAAAAGTCAATATCCCTGTCGGGTGGCATACCAGGCAGGTCAACAAGGAATACCTCCAGAAACTCACAAACCACGGGCACAGACTCTATAGAAGGAACCTCAACACTAGAATCACGAACATAGGCCAGATAGGCCAAACAACCCTTCTCGACCATGCCCCGAGCCTTCATATAAGAAACAACTCTACCAGAAGAATGACTAGGAGTCCCTCTCCACTCTAAACGAGGTACTCCTGGAAAGGCTAAGGTCACTGTCTTGGCATGGCAGTCCAGAATAGCATAATAGGGGGACAACCAGTCCATGCCCAATATAACATTAAAGTCAACCATATCGAGAAGCAAAAGATCAACCTGAGTCTCCAGACCACCAATAACTACTACGCAAGCACGATAGACTCGATCTACCACTATAAAATCATCCATCGGTGTAGACACATGTACAACAGTACTCAAGGAATCACGGGGCATATTCAAATAAGGGGCAAAATATGAAGACACATAGGAGAATGTAGAACCCGGATCAAATAACACCAAAGCCTCTCGACTGCAAACCGAAACCGTACCTGTAATAACTGCATTATAAGCCTCAGCATCAAGACGAGCAGGAAAAGCATAACACCAGGGCTGAGCCCCTCCAATCTGAACATCCCTGGGTCTACCTGCTGCAACTTGGCCTCTACCCCTCGCGGCCTGTGCTCCACCTCTATGAACCTGACCTCCACCTCTAGCACCTCGACCACCATCCCTAGCTGGATGAGGGGGTAAGGGTGCACCTGCTGTGGGAACCAAGGCACGGGAACCCTGATACTGGGGTCCAATCGAAGCTCGAGGGCAAGATCTGGCAAGGTGCCCCGGCATACCACAAGTATAACAAGATCTCTGCTGCTGTGGTTGATGATTCGGAAACTGGCCCTGACGACCCTGATAACTACCCTGGTAACTCTGAAGCAGCTGTGCACTGATAGATGCTGGTGGTGCACTAACATGAACTGGCGATGCACGAGGAGATACCTGAAGTGCTAACTGAAATGGTCGGGGTGAATGACCCCTGCTGAAAGAATCCCTGCCTCCAGATGAGGCTCCACTGAATCTACCAGAATGACGGGCCCTCTTGTCAGCCCCCTGACCACCTCCCTGTGACAAAATCATCTCAATCCTCCTGGCCACATCGGCCGCATCCTGGAATGAAATATCAGTACTCGACTCCCTAGCCATCTGGAGTCGTATAGGCTGGGCCAATCCCTCAATGAACCTCCGAACTCTCTCCCGATCAGTGGGGAGTATCATCAATGCATGCCTGGCTAGAGCGATGAACCTGGTCTCGTACTGAGTAACAGACATAGATCCCTGCTGGAGGCGCTCAAACTGCCTCCTAAGATCCTCTCGCTGAGTAATGGGAAGGAACTTCCCCAAAAATACCTCTGTGAACTGAGCCCAAGTCAAAGGTGTAGACCAGCTGGTCTGGCTAAGCAGTAGTCCTTCCACCAAGTCTTGGCTGCGCCAGATAGTCAAAAGGTAGCGAAGTCAACTCCATTGGACTCCACTATGCCCATGTTCCGAAGAACCTCATGACAGCTGTCCAAGTAATCCTGTGGATCCTCTGACGGTGCACCAGTAAAAGTAGTGGTAAATAACTTGGTGAATTGGTCCAGTCTCCATAGAGCATCTGCTGACATAGCTGCACCCTCAGCTGCCGGTGCTACAATACCCGGCTGAGCTACTCCAGCTGTCTGAGGTGTTGGAGTCTGAAACTGAGTGGCAACCTGCTCTGGGGTATGAATAATAGGAGTCTGGGTCCCTCCCCCAGCCTGAGATCCAGCTAGTGCAGTAGGGAGAAGACCAGCATGATCCACACTCTCCATAAGTCCTACCAAGCGGACTAGAGCGTCCTGAAGCACCGGGGTAGCTATGAACCCCTCTGGGACCTGCGCTGGTCCAACTGGGACTGCCGGAACTGNCTCGACCCCTCATAGGAGCTGTAGCAGGAGTGTCGGGCTGCTGAGCGGAACCAAGGGAAGCACGCGTCCTCGCCATCAGCGAGAGAGTAGAATGGAAACTCAATCAGTATTCAGAATGCATATCGCACGACAGAGAATTAAGAAATGTGGAGTTATCCTAACTTTGCAGCCTTTGGGGGATAAATACAGACGTCTCCGTACCGATCCCTCAGACTCTACCAAGGTTGTCCGTGAGTTGTGAGACTTAAGCAAACTAGAGCTCTGATACCAACTTGTCACGACCCGAAATCCCACCTTTCAAGCTGTGACTGCGTCTAACGTTGAACCCGCTAGACAAGCCAACGTACACAACACCTTGACATTTTTAAAACAACTTAACAGTCATAAAGAACTTTTCCTTCAAACCTTTACTGAAATAACCAGAACCACTTCAAACGTTTTACAACAGAAATGTAATAATACTCCGAAAAATGCATAATGAAATGGTAAGGATAACAACATCGCAAAATCCCAAAACCGGGGTGTCACAACCTCACGGACTGTCTATAAGAATACTAAATACAAGTCTGAAAGGAAATACAGTATTGTCTTTAGAACGGAAGGAGAAATAAGACCATAAGATATTAATAGCAGGAGAGACTCCAGGGCCCACGAACGCCAGTGGTATACCTTGAAGCTCGATGTGGACTGAAGGTGATCCCTCAGAGCGGTCCACGGTGTCCGAAAGTGGGATCTGCACAACATAGAGAAGTGCAGTGTAGTATCAGTGCAACCAACCCCATGTACTGAGTAAGTGCCGAGCCTAACCTCGGCCGAAGTAGTGATGAGGCTAGACTTAGCAAATAACGTTCACCTGTCCTATTCTACAACACAAAATACATATAACAAAACAAGGAAAAATAATAGTCATATACGGGGAACGGGAGCAGATAAAGGGAGAACAATAAGGTAGAGCAGTTACTTAACATCAAGTAAGAAAAGAAACAATTTACCGAAAACTGATAAGGTATGAATGACATGTCTGAATGATAACAATGGCACGGCATCACCCTTCGTGCTTTTACTCTCTTCCTCACCAATGCAATGTATGTTGTAATCAATGTAATCATGGCACGACATTAACCTTCGTGCTTTCAATAAATGTAAATCATGGCACGATATCACCCTTCGTGCTTTTACTCTCTTCCTCACCAATGCAATGTATGTTGTAATCAATGTAATCATGGCACGACATTAACCTTCGTGCTTTCAATAAATGTAAACATGGCACGACATCACCCTTCGTGCTTTTACTCTCTTCCTCACTATTCATGACATGATGTAGTCAATGTAATCATGGCACGACATTAACCTTCGTGCTTTCAATAAATGTAAACATGGCACGACATCACCTTTCATGCTTTTACTCTCTTCCTCACTATGCATGACATGGTGTAGTCAATGTAAAAACATGGAACGACATCACCCTTCGTGCTTTACACTCTTCCTCACCAATGCAAGACAATGTGTATGGTAAGGAATGCACCATAGTAGAAAAAATACAGTTCAAATCACCCGGCAAGGGGAAAATATCAGTCAATATCTCAATAAATGCCCGACAAGGGTCTCAGCTATAACCAAGCAATTCAATATATATACTGTATACTTGGATCCTCAATTCAACCAATATTTCATAATCTCTACAACCAGTACATCAACCACAATCAACTTCTTAAGTAGAGGCAATTACATAGTATGATGAACATTGAAGAAATAACTGAATATTTATCAAAANGACTTAATAACACAATCCCATATCCTAGATATTCAATTTCTAGCATTCTTCCAAAATTTCCGAAATTCGACCCCGGGCCCGCTTGGTCCAAACACGAGGCTCGGACCAAAAACCGATTACCCATACCCCCACGAGTTCAAATATATGATTTGTTTTGAAAAACGACCCCAAAATGAGGTTGAATTACCCAAAATCCCATAAGCCCTAACTCTACCAAAAACCCCTAATTTCTACTTTGTTTTCATGATTTTTGGCCTAGATTCTAGTGTCAATGGAAGGAAAGTGGAAGAAATTGGTGTTAGAATCGATTACCTCTGAGATTGTAGTGATGGAACTCTTCAAAAATGGCTAAGGGGTTGTGGAGAAGAAGAAGAGGGTGAAAAATATGAAAAATCCCGTAATGGGTCTGTTTTGGACTTAAGAAAAAAATCACTGGATGAATCTCGCACCTGCGGAAGGAAGGCTCGCACCTGCGATATCGCAGGTGCAGAAAAATGGTCGCACCTGCGGACTTGGGTCAGGCCCAGAAAGGGCCGCACCTGCAGAAAACTTGACGCCACTGCGAAGCCGCACCTGTGGCGTTTGGTTCATGCCTGCAGTCTCGCACTTGCGGCTCTAGACTCGCAGGTGCGGGCACATCAGAAGAATGTGCACCAACAGTGTTTTCCCATGGTTTAACACCCCGAACACCCACCAGAATCATACCCGAGCCCTCAGGGCTCAAAACCAAAAACACACGCAACTCCCAAAACATCCTACGGACTTATTCAATCTTTCAAATCATCAAAAATCATCAAAATATCATCAAACTCATAGATTTTCTTAAAAACTTCATAAAGCTTAACTTTTTCGATTTTTATCCGAAACCCGTCATCTTAAGTCCGTTTTACACCAAATTCCACAGATAAGTCACATAACATACAATAAACCTGTTCCGGGCTCCGGAACCATAATACGGGTCCGGTAACACGGTTTTCACTTAATCATTCATTTTTAAAATCCTTTATTATTTTCAGAAAACAATTTTCTTTAAAAATTCATTTCTCGGGATTGGGACCTCGGAATTCGATCCGGGGCATACGCTCAAGTCCCATATTTTCCTACGGACCCTCCGTGACCGTCAAATCACAGGTCCGGGTCAGTTTACCAAAAATGTTGACCAAAGTCAACTTTATTCATTTAATTATCATAAAATTCTATTTTTATCAAATTTCAACATAAAGACTTCCCGGCTACACGCCCGGGCTGCGCACGCGTATCGAGCTAAGATTATCGGAGGCTTTCGGGGCCTCAGAACACATATTTAGCTAGAATTACTTAGGATGACCTTTTGGGTTATCACAATGAATTACAAGATTTATATCACAAGATTTACAAGAAATTGCCTTACATAAATGTTTTTTATAAAAAAAATAACCCGGACCCGTTTAGGCCAGTTTGGCCCGCGGGCCCGCCTCACTTAGCCCGGGCCCATGTGGGCTTAGGCCCGTAAGGGGACGGTTCCACACATTTAACCCGGGCCTGCATAGCCCAGGTCCGCATAGCCCGGACCCGTTTAGCCCGTCCCACTTGCCACCCTTACTCGGTACTGAGGAAAAAGTCCAATCCAGCCCCACAAAGAAGATCCATCTCCGGAATACAACACTCGGACAAGATCCATGTCCAGGGACAATCCATCTCTCACGTATTATCAACTTCGGACAAGATCCATCTCCAGGAAAGATCCATCCCTCAAACCAGTGCGCTCACTGGGGGTGTAAAGACTCCGGAGGGGCCCTATTGGCCCAAACACTATATCAAGCCAACAAAGGCATGATTAAAGTATCGTTGCGGTGTGCAGTCCGATCTCATAACTATCTCAACAATAAGCTCTAGGCCTCACTCAGTCATTACTCTCTAGTCTCACTCTTATGGCTCACAAAAATATATAAACCAGCCCAAAATAATGATAAATATGCATATAATTAAATATTACTGAGACTGAGGCATGAAATGATATGCTATAACAGGACTGAGTATATGAAATCTAAATAATCACAAGAATGAGACATTAATATACGACCACTCCGGTCTCGGCATTTTCGGCGTGAAGCCTTAGCATTTATACTTAACACAATTTCTAACATGTTCACATTTACCACATAATAAAAGTGCGGATATCAATCCGTAATAACTACTAGACTGTGCCATGGGATGAGCCAGTCCACAAATTACTCGGTGCACGCCCGTTACTCGGCATGTGCATCACCTCAATTATAGTCAAATATCATATAGTTCGGGGTTTCGAACCCTCAGAACCAAGTTTGGAAACGTTACTTACCTCAAAATCGACTAAAACCCTAGCCCACAGTGCCTTTGCCTCTAGACTCGGCCTTCGAGTGCCCCAAATCTACCAAAAATCAGATTTATATTATTATAATATGCCAAGGAACGAAGCCCATTCGAAAATTATCAAAAGTTACCCAAAATACTGAAATTGGCCAAACCCGACCCCTGGGCCCACGTCTCGGAATCCGAAAAAAATTACATCACAAGAATCCTCATCTTCCCACGAGTTTATATGTAACGACCTGACCGGTCGTTCCGTAGAATCTGCATTATTGTTACTATTTTTGCCTTGTCATGCATTTATTATACTGTTCATGGTGTGTTGGAGTCGGTTGGCTCATGTTCGGAATGGTTGTAGTAAGAATTGAGGCACTTAGTCTCTAAAAGTAGCCTTATAGTTGAAAAAACCAATTGGGAGTTGACTTATTGGTAAACGACCTCGGAATGCGGATTTTATGGCTTGGGTAGCTTCGTTAGGTGATTTGGAACTTAGGAGTGTGTTCGGAATGTATTTTCGATGTAGAATTAGGCTTGAATTGGCGGAAGTTAGTTTTTGGCGATTTCCGATCAGCAGTGGAAAATGGGCTATCGGGGTCAGAATGGAATTCTGACAGTTGGAGCAAGTTCGTAATGTCGTTTTGGATATGTGTGCAAATTTTCAGGTCAATCGGAGGTGTTTTGGATGGTTTCGGCATCGTTGATGGAATTTAGAAATTTTAAAGTTCATAGGCTTGAATTCGATGTGATTTTGGTGTTTTTGCATTGTTTTTGGCGTTTCAAAGGCTCGACTAAGATTGAATGAGGTTATGTGATGTGTTGGTATGTTTGGTTGGGCTCCCGAGGGGCTCGGGATGGTTTTGAGTGGTCAACGGGGAGTTTGGAATGTTTTTGCTGCTGCTGAAGTTGCTGGTGCTGTCATTTCTGCACCTGCGAATATTGGACCGCAGGTGCGAGCCCCAGAAGCGGCCAGGAAGGTCGCAGGTGTGGTTGAGGCCCATGTGGGGGAAAACCGCATAAGCGGTTGTTTGGGCGCACATGCGGATCCGCAAGTGTGACACCTGGGCCGCAAGTGCGAGATTGGGCTGTTTAATGAAATACCGCAGGTATGGTCCGCAAGTGCGAGGAGTAGGACCGCAGGTGCGAAAAGCCTGGGCAGAAAGTATATAAGTTGGACTTAGCGAATTTTAGTGTTCTCTTCACCATTTTTCATACGAGTTTCAAGCTTTTGGAGGGTTTTTGAAGAGGGAGACCAAATTTCTTCATTGAGGTAAGGTTTTTGGACTTTATAACTCGACTATATGTGATTAAGACCTAATTATTGGTGATAATTTGGGGGAAATCAGTGTAAAAAGGGGTAATTAGGGATTGAGATTAAGAGACCTTCTAATGGTGATTTGAGGGGTCATTTGGACTCCGATTTCAGTGTTCTTGATATGTATAGACTCGTGAGAAGATGAGGATCATGTTGGTGTAAATTTTATCTAGTTCTGAAGCGTGGGACCGGGGATCAGGTTTGGCCAATTTCGGGAATTGTGCTTACATTTGATAACTTTCGATTGGGTTTCGTTTCCCTAGCATATTGTGATATGGTAAATCTAATTTTGATAGATTCGGAGAATTCAGGAGCCGATTCGAGGGGCAAATGTATTGCAGAGCAGCTTGTCAGGCAAGTTTGAGGTAAGTAATGACTTTAAATCTTGTCCTGGGGGTATAAAACTCTGGACTTAGCATCTTTTCATTGTTTTGGAGTGACGTACACACTGGATGACAAGTGTGTGGCATACACGAATTGGGAAATTGGAAATTGGTTCCTTCTGAGGCAACTATTTAGTTGCGAAACTGCTTTTAAATCATATGATAAATAGTATTTCTATATTGTTGATATATTTGGGCTGTAAGCCATGTTTGGGGCCTCGTGCCGACCTGTTTTAACCCCTTGGGGGATGTTTTATGATATTCCTCACGTAGTAACTATGATTTATACTCACTCATTCTTGTTAAACTGTTTTGACACTCAGAATTGTTGATATTATTATTCTTGAAATAAAATACTATTTTGGGTCGAGAACCCCGTTTATTTACGGATCGAGCGACATTCTGAGAGTTTCTGACTGAGTGAGGCCGAGAGCCAATACATTGAGGATATTTATGAGATGAGAGAGGTCGAGTGACAGAGCGATTGATGCCATGATTTGGCTGTTTATAGTGCTTGGGTTGTAGGAGCCCCTCCGGAGTTTGTACACCCCCAGTGAGCGCAGGTACCTACTGAGTGCGAGTGCCGAGTGATTGGGAGACATGTGTGACTGTGAGGTGCTGAGTGACTGTTAGTGAGTGATGGTGAGGTGATGAGTGACTTATTTTGAGTGATGATTTGGCCTGAGGGGCGGTTTATGATGATATTTTTACTTGAGTATCGATTATGATTCAGTTTATTTTTATACTGAGATTTTCGGGAATTTTACTGATAAACATTGGAAATCGTACTTGTTTAAAGGATTTTTACGGAAAACTTGATCTAAAGGTATTGCCTAAATGTATTCACTGTTAGAACTCAGTACTTTATTATTTGTGAATTGATGTTTTGTTACTGTGTGTTTCTTACCGTAAGACTTGATTTATTTTCATTACTACTGAGTTGGCGTACTCATCATTACTCCCTGCACCTCTGTGTGCAGATCCAGGTACTAGTATTGAGCGGTTGCCATCTGACTTCCATACAACGCCAGCATTGAGATATCGAGGTAGCTGTCCAACGTCCACAACACCTCCACTTTTCCTTTCCTTATTTTGATACATAGTATTCCGTTTTGAGACATTGTATTACGATAGTAGTATCATTATTATTATTATTAGATGCTCGTGACCCGTTGGCTCTAGATTTTGGGAATGGTTACAAATTGTTTAGCGTATTTTGTTTTGTTTCATGTTTTGGAAACTTTATATATCTATGGAATGTTGAACAATGAATTGAGAATAGTGAAAGAAAGCATAGATAGGTGATTCTTAGCTAGCCTAGTTCCACGATAGGCACCATCACGACCGATTAGAATTTGGGGTCATGACAAGTTGGTATCAGAGCTCTAGGTTACATAAGACTCAACGGTCATGAGCAGGTTTGGTAGAGTCTTGCGGATCGGTATGGAGACGTCTGTACTTATCTTCGAGAGGCTACAGAACTCTTAGGAAAAATCTCATTTCTTGAATTCTGTCGTGCCATTATGTTGCTTCGGGAAATCTAAACTCTTGTTGTTTCATTATCTCACAGATGGCGAGGACACGCGCTACAGATTAGGGTGACCAGACACCAGCTGGGCCCACGAGAGGTCGAGGTCACGGTCGAGCCGTGGCAGGGGTAGGGGACCAGCTCGTGCAGCAGCCGGGACAGTACTAGTGGATCCCCCTACTATTCATGATCAGGTTCCCACCGTGGGTGCTCCAGTGGGACAGGCTCATGCACCCACAGTGCCCATTGTCATTCCGGGTCTTCAGGAGACTCTGGCTCAGATCTTGACAGTATGTACCAGCTTGGCTCAGGCAGTTGCTGTGTCTACTATTGCCGCTACATCTCAGGCCGGGGAAGGCACTCAGATTCCAGCTGCCCGGACACCTGAGCAGGTTGTACATGACCTTCAGACACCGGGGGCAGTCCTAGCCCAGCCGGTTGCTCCAGTTCAAGACTATGTGGTCCCAGCTATGCCCGAGGATGAGCAGCGCAGGCTGGAGAGGTTCAGTAGACTTCAACCTCCGACTTTTAGCGGCACAGAGGGCGAGGATGCCCAAGGTTTTCTGGATAAAAGTCAGAGGATACTCTGTACTGCTGGGATTCTGGAGATTAGTGGGGTCTCATTTGCTACATTTCAGTTTGCTGGTGCTGCTTTCACTTGGTGGGAGGCATTTGAGAGGCGTTGGCCTGTTGGTTCAGCACCCCTCACCTGGCAGCAGTTCTCCACTATCGTTTTGGAGAAGTATGTCCCTCAGTCCTATAGAGAGGAGCATCACAGGCAGTTTGAGCAGCTGCGCCAGGTAGAGCTATCAATTACACAGTACGAGATGCGATTTTCTGAGTTGGCTCGGCATGCTACTGAGTTAGTCCCTACTGATAGGGAGAGGATCAAGAGGTTTGTAGATGGCATCACTTACCAGCTCTGCATTTTGATGACCATGGAGAGAGAGTCCGGTGCTACATTCGAGAAGGTTGTTGACTTTGCTCGGGATATTGAGTCGGTTCACAGGCAGGAGCGAGAGGAGAGGGAGGCCAAGAGGCCCCGGTGATCTGGTAGCTTCAGTTGTGCCTCTCTTAGAGGGCGATTTCAGCATAATAGAGGTCGTCCCTTTAGACCTCCTCAGCCAGTTCACCCAGCTTATAGTGGCGTATCTTCGGGGCAGGGTCCCTGTACCTCTCATCCGGGTCGTTCTTCCTTTAGTTCCCTTCCAGCTCAGAGTTCCTCCAGAGCATCATCATTCTAGGGTTCTTCTTTGCATGGTTCATCCGGTAGCTATCCTGGTGGCATGGGTTCCCTTCAGTCCCCATCTCCAGCTCCAGGTAATTGCTTTGAGTGTGGGGAGTTTGGACATGTATGGAGGCAGTGTCCTCGTCGTCCTAGTAGTTCATCTCAGCAGAGGGGTCAGCCCTCAACTTCATCCCCAGTCACTTAACTACCCACCCAGGCAGCCAGGGGTGGTGGCCAGTCAGCTAGAGGCCGCCCTAGAGGGGGAGGTCGAGCAGGTGGAGGTCAGCCACATATATATGCACTCCCAGATAGGCCTGATGCTCTGGCCTCCGATGCGGTGATCACAAGTACTATCTCAGTCTGTCACAGTGATGCTTTGGCTTTATTCGACCCTGGTTCCACATACTCTTATGTTTCATCATATTTTGCTCACTTTCCGGATATTCCCCGTGAGTCTTTAGTTACGTCTGTTCATATGTCGACTCTGGTGGGTGATTCTATTGTTATGGACTATGTGTATCAGTCGTGTGTGGTGTCTATTGAGGGTCTAGAGACCCGAGTGGACTTGTTGTTACTCATCATGGTTGATTTTGATGAGATACCGGGCATGGATTGGTTATCCCCATGTCATGCTATTCTTGATTGTCATGCTAAGACCGTGACCTTGGCTATGCTCGGAGTTCCGAGAGTTGAGTGGAGAGGGTCTATTGAGTATGTGCCTAGTATGGTGATTTCTTACTTGAAGGCTCAACGTATGGTTGAGAAGGGATGTGAATCTTATCTGGCGTTTGTGAGGGATGTTAGTGGTGAGACTCCTTCTGTTGATTCTGTTCCTGTGGTCCCTGATTTTCTGGATGTATTCCCTGCAGACCTGCCAGACATGCCACCTGACAGGGACATTGATTTTGGTATTGACTTGGTACCAGGCACCCAGCCTATCTCTACTCCACCATATCGTATGGCACCAACGGAGTCGAAGGAATTGAAAGAGAAGCTTCAAGAACTCCTAGATATGGGGTTCATTCGGCCTAGTGTGTCACCTTGGGGTGCACCAGTGTTGTTTGTGAAGAAACAAGATGGTTCCATGTGCATGTGTATTGATTATCGGCAGCTGAACAAAGTTACGGTGAAGAACCGGTATCCTTTGCCCCGTATAAATGACTTGTTTGACTAGCTTCAGGGAGCTAGAGTGTTCTCCAAGATTGACTTGAGGTCCGAGTATCATCAGTTGAAGATTCGGGATTCTGACATTCCGAAGTCTGCTTTCAGAACCAGATATGGCCACTATGAGTTCCTTGTTATGCCATTTGGGCTGACCAATGCCCCAACAACTTTTATGCTCCTGATTCATAGCGTGTTTCGGCTTTATCTTGATTCTTTCGTCATTGTGTTCATTGATGACATCCTGGTATATTCTCGTAGCTAGGAGGAGCATGCTCAGCATTTGAGAGTGGTGTTGGAGAGATTGAGAGAGGAGAAGCTTTATGCAAAGTTCTCCAAGTGTGAGTTTTGTCTTGGTTCAATAGCTTTCTCGGGCCATGTGGTGTCCACTGAGGGTATTCAGGTTGATCCGAAGAAGATTGAGGCGGTGCAGAGCTGGCCTAGACCGTCCTCAGCTATAGAGATTAGGAGCTTCCTTGGTTTGGCGGGATATTACTGTCGCTTTGTGGAGGGGTTCTCTTCTATTGCTTCACCCTTGACCAGATTGATCCAGAAGGGTGATCCATTCAGATGGTCCGATGAGTGTGAGGAGAGCTTTCAAAATCTCAAGTCAGCATTGACCACAACTCCGATATTGGTTTTGCCTATTGGTTCGGGTTCTTATACAGTCTACTGTGATGCTTCTAGAGTTGGATTGGGAGCGGTACTGATGCAGGACGGTAGGGTGATTTCCTACGCGTCTAGACAGTTGAAGGTTCATGAGAAGAATTATCCAGTGCACGATCTTGAGTTAGCTGCCATTGTTCATGCCTTGAAGATTTGGCTCCATTATTTGTATGGGGTGCGGTGTGAGATTTTCACCAATCATTGTAGCTTGCAGTACCTGCTGAAGTAGAATGACTTGAATTTGCGTCAGAGGAGATGGTTGGAGCTTCTCAAGGATTATGACCTCACTATTTTATATCATCCGGGGAAGGCCAATGTAGTGGCCAATGCCCTGAGTCGCAAGTAGAGAGCTTGGGGAGTCTAGCCTACCTTTCAGCAGCAAAGCGACCATTAGCACTTGATGTTAAGGCTTTAGTGGGTCAGTTGATGAGATTGGATTTTTCAAAGCCTCCGCGAGTATTAGCTAGTGTGGCTTCCAGGTCTTCTCTTTATGATCATATTAGAGCACGCCAGTATGATGACCGACACTTGTTAGTTCTTCATGATAGGGTCCGTCGAGGTGATGCCAGGGATGTGACTATTGGTAATGACGGGGTTATGAGGATGCAAGGCCGTATTTGCGTGCCCAATGTGGATGTGCTTCGAGATTTGATATTAGCAGAGGCCCACAGCTCGCGTTATTCCATCCATCCGGGTGCCGCGAAGATGTATCAAGATCCGAGACAACAGTATTGGTGGAGGCAGATGAAGAGAGATATTGTTGAGTATGTAGCGCGGTGTCTCAACTTCCAGCAGGTCAAATATGAGCAGCAGAGACCAGGTTGATTACTTCAGAGGTTAGATATTCCGGAGTGCAAGTGGGAGCGGATCACCATGGACTTTGTAGTTGGGTTTCCACGGACATCGAGGGGATTTGATGCTACTTGGGTCATTGTGGATTGGCTGACCAAGTCCGCGCACTTCATTCCTGTTGGTACTACTTATACTTCATAGCGGTTAGCTAAGATCTACATCAGGGAGATTGTCTGGTTGCATGGGGTTCAAGTTTCTATCATTTCTGACAGAGGTACTCAGTTCACATCTCAGTTTTAGAGAGCCGTGCAGAGAGGTTTGGGTACTCAGGTAGAGTTGAGCAGTGCATTTCATCCTCAGACCGACGGGCAGTCAGAGCGGACTATTCAGATTTTGGATGACATGTTGCGTGCCTGTGTGATTGATTTTGGGGGTTCATGGGACCAGTTTCTGCCACTCGGAGAGTTTTCTTATAATAATAGCTACCAGTCCAGTATTCATATGGCTCCGTATGAGGCTTTATATGGTAGGAGGTGTAGATCTCTAGATGGTTGGTTTGAGCCGAATGAGGCTAGGATACTGGGTACAGACTTGGTTTAGGCTGCATTGGAGAAAGTGAAGTTGATTCAGGAGCGACTTCGCACGACGCAGTCTAGGCAGAAGAGCTATGCGGACTGGAAGGTCCAGGACGTGTCTTTCATGGAGGGAGAGAAGGTACTGCTAAAGGTGTCACCCATGAACGGGAAGAGGGGAAAATTGAGTCCTCGATTCATTGGTCCTTTTGAGGTGCTTCAAAGGATTGGAGAGGTGACTTATAGACTTAGCTTATCGAGTGTTCATCCGGTATTCCATGTGTCGATGCTCCGGAAGTATATTGGTGACCCGTCTCATGTTCTAGACTTCAGCACAGTGCAGCTCGAGGGTGATATGTCATATGAGGTAGAGCCGGTGGCTATTTTGGGTCGTCAGGTCAGAAGGTTGAGGTCTAAGGATATAGGTTCAGTGAAGGTGCAGTGGAGAGGGCAGCTAGTGGAGGAGGCAACTTGGGAGACCGAGCGGGAGGTGAAGAGCAGATATACTCACTTGTTTGAGACTCCAGGTATGTTTCTAGACCCGTTCGAGGACGAACATTTGTTTAAGAGGGGGAGAATGTAACGACCCGGCCGGTCGTTCCGTAGAATCTGCATTACTATTACTATTTTTTCCTTGTCATGCATTGGTTATACTGTTCATGGTGTGTTGTCGTCGGTTGGCTCGGGTTCGGAATGGTTGTAGTAAGAATTGAGGCACTTAGTCTCTAAAAGTAGCCTTATAGTTGGAAAAGTCAACTAGAGTTGACTTAATTGTAAATGACCTCATAATGCGGATTTTATGGCTCGGGTAGCTTCGTTAGGTGATTTCGGACTTACGAGTGTGTTCGGAATATATTTTTGATGTTAGATGTAGAATAAGGCTTGAATTGGCGGAAGTTAATTTTTGGCGATCTCCGGTCGGCAGTGGAAAATGGGCTATCGGGGTCGGAATGGAATTCCGACAGTTGGAGCTGGTTTGTAATGTCGTTTTGAATATATGTGCAGATTTTCAGGTCAATCAGAGGTGTTTTGGATGGTTTCGGCATCGTTGATAGAATTTAGAAATTTCAAAGTTCATAGGCTTGAATTCGATGTGATTTTGGTGTTTTGCGTTGTTTTTGGCGTTTCGAAGGCTCGACTAAGTTGAATGAGGTTATGTGATGTGTTGGTATGTTTGGTTGGGGTCCCGAGGGGCTCGGGATGATTTCGAGTGGCCAACAAGGAGTTTGGAATGTTTTTGCTGCTGCTGAAGTTGCTGGTGCTGTCATTTCTGCACCTGCGGATATTGGACCGCAGGAGCGAGCCGCAGAAGCGGCCACGAAGGTCCCAGGTGTGGTGGAGGCCCATGTGGGGGAAAACTGCAAAAGCGGTTGTTTGGGCGCACCTGTGGAGCTGCAGGTGCGGCACCAGGGCCGCAAGTGCGAGATTGGGCTGTTTAATGAAAAACCGCAGGCGCGGTAGTTTTGAGAGCAGGTGCGGTCCGCAGGTGCGAGGAGTAGGACCGCAGGTGCGAAAAGCCTGGGCAGAAAGTATATAAGTTGGACTTAGCGAATTTTAGTCTTCTCTTCACCATTTTTCATACGGGTTTCGAGCTTTTGGAGGGTTTTTGAAGAGGGAGACCAAAGTTCTTCATTGAGGTAAGGTTTTTGGACTTTATAACTCGATTATATGTGATTAAGACCTTATTAGTGGTGATAATTTGGGGAAAATCAGTGTAAAAAGGGGTAATTAGGGTGTGATATTAAGAGACCTTTTAATGGTGATTTGAGGGGTCATTTGGACTCCGATTTCAGTGTCCTTGATATGTATAGATTCGTGAGAGGATGACGATCATGTTGGTGTAAATTTTATCGAATTCCGAGACGTGGGCCCGGGGGTCGGGTTTGGCCAATTTCGGGAATTGTGCTTAAATTTGATAACTTTCAATTGGGTTTCGTTTCCCTAGCATATTATGATGTGGTAAATCTGATTTTGATAGATTCGGAGCATTGGGGAGCCGATTCGAGGGGCAAAAGTATTGCGGAGTAGCTTGTCGGGCTAGTTTGAGGTAAGTAATGATTTTAAATCTTGTCCTGAGGGTATGAAACTCCAGACTTAGCATCTTTTCACTATTCTGGAGTGACGTACACACTGGATGACGAGTGTGTGGCGTACACGAATTGGGAAATTGGAAATTGGTTCCTTCTGAGGAACCTATTGAGTTGCGAAACTGCTTTTAAATCTTATGATAAATAGTATTTCTATGTTGTTGATATATTTGGGCTGTAAGCCATGTTTGGGGCCTCGTGACGACCTGTTTTAACCCCTTGGGGGTTGTTTTCTGATATTCCTCACGTAGTAACTATGATTTATACTCACTCATTCTTGTTAAACTGTTTTGACACTCAGAATTGTTGATATTATTATTCTTGAAATAAAATACTGTTTTGGGTCGAGAACCCCGTTTATTTATGGCTCGAGTGGCTTTCTGAGAGTTTCTGACTGAGTGAGGCCGAGATCATATACTATGAGGATATTTATGATATGAGAGAGGCCGAGTGCCAGAGTGATTGATGCCATGATTTGGCTGTTTATAGCGCTTGGGCTGTAGGAGCCCCTACGGAGTCTGTACACCCCAGTGAGCACATGTATCTACTAAGTACGAGTGCCGAGTGACGAGTGATTGGGAGGCATGAGTGACTGTGAGGTGCTGAGTGACTGTTACTGAGTGATGGTGAGGTGCTGAGTGACTTATTCTGAGTGATGATTTGGCCCGGGGGGCGGGTTATGATGATATTTTTACTCGAGTATTGATTATGATTCACTTCATTTTTATACTAATATTTTCGGGAATTTACTGATAAGCATTGGAAATCGTACTTGTTTAAAGGATTTTTACGGAAAATTGGATCTAATGGTATTGCCTAAATGTATTCACTGTTAGAACTCAGTACTTTACTATTTGTGAATTGATGTTTTGTTACTGTATGTTTCTTACCGTCAGACTTGATTTATTTTCATTACTACTGAGCTCTCGTACTCATCATTACTCCATGCAGCTCTGTGTGCAGATCCATGTACTAGTACTGAGTGGTAGCCATCTGATTTTCGTACGGCGCTAGCATTGAGATATCAAGGTAGTTGTATAGCGTCCACAACACCTCCGCTTTTCCTTTCATTATTTTTGATACTTAGTATTCCGTTTTGAGACATTGTATTATGACACTAGTATCATTAGTATTATTCCTAGATGCTCGTGACCCATTGGCTCCAGATTTTGGGAATGGTTACAGACTGTTTAGCGTATTTTGTTTTGTTTCATGATTTGGAAACTTTATATATCTATGGAACGTTGAACAATGAATTGAGAATTGTGAAAGAAAGCATAAATAGGTGATTGTTGGCTAGTCTAGTTCCACGATAGGCACCATCACACCAATTAGGATTTGGGGCCGTGACACTATACATACCAAGAACATCAAAATCGGACTTCACATGACCCCTCAAATCCCCATTTTAAAGTATCCAATTACAAGCCCTAATTACCCAATTTTCGTACTAATTTCCCACAAATTTCTCAACTAATCAGTCCATTAATGACATATTAACGAGTTTTAAGTCAAAAAGTCTTACCTCCACGAAGAACCCCTCGAAACTCTTCAAAACCCTTCAAAAAGCTCCAAACCCGTGAAACAATGGTGGAAGAATGACCCAAATATTGCTAAGGGTCCTATTTATATGATCTGCCCAGCGATGACCGCACCTGCGGTCCTTTTCTCGCACCTGCGGTCCTAGGTGCGCACCTGCGCATTTCACTTAAAGGGCCATTTTTCGCACCTGCGATGCTGCTTGCGCACCTGCGACTCTGCAGGTGCGGCCAAAACCTCGCACCTGCGGCTCTCCTCCAGCCTAGCCAAAATCCGCACCTGCGACTTCCCTTCCGCAGGTGCGGCCACACTAGAGAAATATCCCAACAACATTTCTGCTGCATTTTCCTAATTTCCAACTCCCCGATGGCTATCCAAAATCATCCTGAGACCCTCCGGACCCCAACCAAAAATACAAGCAAGTGATAAATGATCACCCGGACTTAGTCGAACCCTCGGAATACCCAAAATAACATCAAAACACCAAATTCACCTCGGATTCAAGCCTATGAACTTAGAAACTTCCAAATTTCTCCAAAGATGCCGAAACCATCCAAAACACGTCTGATTGACCTGAAAATCTTCAGACACATCTAAAATGACCCTAAAAACCTGTTTCAACTTCCGAAATTCCATTCCGACCCCGATAGCTAATTTTCCATTGCCGATCGAAAATCGCTAAAAACTAAATTTCGCCATTTCAAGCCTAATTCTATTCGGACATCAAAACCACATTCCGAACACAATTCTAAGTCCCAAATCACCTAACGAAGCTATCCGAGTCAAAAAATTCCACAATCTGAGGTCCCTAGTTGACTCTCCAACTATTAAGTCAATTTAAGAGACTAAGTGTTTCAATTCTTATCACAAACACTTTGAACCCCAGCCAACCGACCCAACACAATATAAGAGAGCTGAAAAACACATAATAAAGCAGAAATAGGGAAAACGAGGCTAAAATTCTCGGAAAGACCAATCGGGTCGTTACATAAACATTATTTTCTTAACCGTTAAAAGATAAACTTGTAAATTTCTTTCGTAATTGTTTTCATGATGAAGTCTTGATTGACTGTTTGAATGTGTGTATCTATGAGTTCATGTGTCACATGTATGATTCGCGAGCGGGATAACTCTTTATTTATATGTGACCGCTTCACAACTATATTCCGCGAGCGGGGTGATCCTTTCCACTACTCTCATGGGAGCGGGTCATTCGCCTTGGCAGGTTAATAGATGCATCTATGGTACGCGTCGTTCGACCCTTTGGTAGTGCATATTTGTAACGACCCGATCAGTCGTTTTGTGAGTTAGTGCCCCGATCCCCTAATAACTGATTCTCACATGTCTATTTATGCTTTTGGAACTTGTCGGAACATTGAGTGGTGAAATTCGGAGTGATTTTGGACACATAGTCCATAAATGTGAAATTTAGCTTTAGAAATCGGGCCGTAGTTATAACTGTGTGAAGACGGACCCGGAATGGAGTTCCATTGACTCCGTTAGCTCTGTTGGGTGATTTTGGGGTTAGGAGCATGTTCGGAATGTGTTTTTGAGGTATGTAGTAGATTTATGCTTGAATTGGCGAAAGTTAGAATTTCGGTGATTTCGGCCGATAGGTGAAATTTTGATATCGAGATCAAAATGGAATTGCGAAAGTGACAGCAGGTCCGTAGTGTCAATTATGACCTGTGTGTAAAATTTGAGGTCATTCGGATGAGTTTTGACGTGATTCGGCATCGAACGTGAATTTTAGAAATTTCATAAGTTCTTAGGCTTGAATCTATGCATAATAGATGATTTTGATGTTATGAGGTGTGTTTTTAAGGATTGACCAAGTTTGAATGAGGTATTAGGGTTGGTTGGTAGGTTTGGTTGAGGTCCCAGGGGCCTCGGGTGTGTTTCGGGTGTTCAAACGAGCATATTTTGGCCTTAATCCTTTGCTGGTTTTTCTAGTTTCACAACAACAGGTTTTTGTTCATTACGATCACGTGAGTAAGTCCGCGATCGCGTAGTGTTAAGGTGGTGCGATCGCATAGGTTGACAACCTTGACCCGTGCATTCGCGTGAGCATTATCGCGTTCGCGTAGAGGGAATTAGGCGGCGGGGATTTTGGAATATTACTCTACGCGGTCGTGTGAAGCCAACCGCGATCGCGTAGCTTTGAGTAGAGAAGGTCCGCGATCGCAAACCCTTAGTCGCGTTCGCATCGAAGGAAATTGAGGCGCGTGTGGGATGACTCATCGCGATCGCGACTGTATGTCCGCGATCACATAAAATAAATAATTGGGCAATCTTTTAAAGACCCAAATCTGAGGGTTTATGCTATTTTCCACATTTTCGAATTTGAGAGCTCGGGAAGGGCGATTTTTGAAGACTTTTGCACCTGGGCAACTTGGGTAAGTGATTTCTACCCAACTTAGATCAATTTCCATGATTCCTAACTTAAATCTAGTCTTTAATTTCAAAATTTTGGTGGAAGATTTGGGAAAAATTGGATAAACTTCATAGACCGATTTCTTGCGTTTTGATTGGGTTTTTGACATCCAATTTGAGAGATTCTTATATGGTAATTCGCGAGTGAATGAGTGTCCGGAATATATAATTTTTTCCGATTCCGAGACGTGGGCCCGGGGGACTTTTTGGGCAAATTTTCTAATTTCGCGTATTAGCTTTGAAATAATTAGCTACTTTGATTACTTAAAGTGTTATTTACATTATGCAATTGCATTTAATAGATTTGGTCCACCCGGAGTCGGATACTCGTGGCAAGAGCGTGATTTTGGGTTGAGTAGCGCAGTCGAGGTAAGTGGCTTGCCTAACTCTTTGTTGGGGACTTCCCCTTAGGTTGTTTTGATACTGTTTTTGTTATATGGGCGCCGTGTACGTGAGGTGATGAGTACGTACACTGGATATTGTTGCTAAAACTCCATTTTTCCTTTCATGACGTAGATCATTCATCCCTATTTCATTGTTTCCTGTACTAACTGTGTGGTGTAGCTTAGGAATGAGCATGTCTACCTGTCTTACTTGAGTTACTCCTATTTGTGACTACTTGTATCATGTTTAGGTAGTTTTATCCGTATTTGCCTATGATTTCTTCCTGAACTGTTCAAATAAACTGTATCCGGTGTTCATTGCATTGCATATTTAAATTGGGACTACAGACTAGATTCCGGGAGCTTTCCCCCTGTAATGCATAGCATGTTTAAATTGGGACTACGAACGAGATTTCTGGAGCTTTCCCCTTGTACTGCATAGCATGTTTAAATTGGGACTACAGACGAGATTCCGGGAGCTTTCCCCGTGTACTGCATTGCTTATTTGCTATTGTGATATATGTTGTGCTGAGTCGAGGGTTCTCTTTTACTATTCTTTGCAGTTTACCGTTTCTACTGTTCTGCTTTATCTTATTATCTATCTCAACTTAGATTTTTAACTGTTTTTACTATAAACATCCAGTAGAGCCTTAACCTGACCTCGTCACTACCTGACTGGGGTTAGACTTTGAACTTACTAGGTACCAATTGTGGAGTACTCATGCCCTTTCCTACACATGTTTTCGATGTGCAGATCCAGGTACCAGTACACAATATTTTGGCTAGAAGTACTTTAGCAGCTGCCAGGAGACTGCGAGGTAGTTCTTCCGCGTCTGCAGAATCCCACGAGTCCTCTTCTACTCTAGTATAGGCATAGGAGACTTATATACATTTTTCCTTTTTCCATTGTATAGAGATACATTAGTACAGAGCTTGTGATTATTGTGACGTTCCGGGTTTAAGGAAGTGAAAGTTGTAAATGTCGAGCGACTGAGTTATATATTTTTCTTCTTCCTTTCTATTTCTATTGTTATATTGCTTTATTTTCTGCATGTTTTAGGCTTACCTAGTCTTAGAGACTAGGTGCCGTAACGAGATCGTTCGGAGGGTAATTCGGGTCGTGACAATATTTTATTATTTTGTTGGATCGGGCCGTACGTCCTCGGCATGATTTGCGCATGCTTGTATTGCTGCCTTGAAAATTTATGAGCTATGATATTTCTTCCTGGGCCTGAGATAAATTGTTAAACGATGAAATATGAATTTTTGGAATAAAAAAATCTCTTATTATTAAAAGAATTTTTTACCTGCTTCTTGTTTATCGAGTTTGAAATTTCCTTACAAAATTCATACTTTTACACACTTTGGTACTTCAATATTCGGACTACTAGTAAGTGTCGAAGTCGACCTCTTGTCACTACCTTTTCGAGGTTAGGCGGGATACTTACTGGGTACACATTGTTTTTGTACTCATACTATATTTGCTGTATATTTTGATGTACAGGTACATGTATGGATTGCGGCCTTGTGGGCACAACATCGTGGTGGATACGGGGACTTATGTGAGCTGCATCTTTGAGATGACTCGCAGCCAGCAGAGTCTCTTTCCGAGTACTTGTATCTTATTTTCTGTCCAAACTTATATTCTGGACAGTTGTTGTATTTTATTTTACTTCCTAGTAAAAGCACATGCACCGTGATGCCGAGTTTTGGGATGGCCATGAGATTTATTCATTATTTAAATTTGTTAAAGATATCATTATTTAATCAGTGAAATTCCTTATTTATTGTTAAATGCAAGAAAAATAAATGATTTCAAAAATATCAAAATGAGAATTTAATCAACTTCTTGGTGTTGGCTTGCTTGACAGTGATGTCCGGCACCATCACGACCATTAATGAATTTTGGGTCGTGACCGATTTTCACTTAAGACTTTTGTTTCAATAGTCATTTTTAGAAGATAATAGTTTGCAAGAAATATTTTTGCAACATGTCGGGAACTTAGGATTAAATTATGCATTCAAACAAGGTATTTTTACTCTATTAATCATACTTGATAGGGTAGGTAAATAAATGGTATATTCAACAGTCTACATCTCACCCCCATCTTGTTCCCTCTTAATTACTTTCACCCTATAGCTGATTGGGAAAATTAACATTTGAATTGTAAATTGATCTTGGTTGCCAACCGTCTGGAATGACATTCGAGGCAGTGACACTCTGCTTTGTTTCTGAAGTAAGTCTGAGGGAAAAAGGAGGTTTCTGTGTGTCAGGTTGTATTCCAACACTCCAAGTTGCCCCAATCATTCGTTGCATTGGTACCCAACTCGAATTACTTGTTTGGATTTCAACTAAAGAAAGGTCACCATCTCCATCTACTGCTTCAGAAGTAACTGCGAAGAAATTAGGATTGGACCCTTTGTCCACCTTAAATACGATATTTGTATTGTAATTACATGCTACCCTGTAAGGTCCAATAAAACATAAAAGAAATTAATACATTGGCAGTTTTCCTAGAAAAGAAAATAAGAAACAAAAATCGATATGCTGCTTCTTTCGTCCTATTTATGTGAAGGTGTTTGGAGTACATATATAGGGTCAATGCACCTTTCGTTGTACTTTCTTTTGGTAAAATCGTAGACAAATAAAACTATTTGGCTCCCACCCCCTCCCCCATATATTAAAATCTTCGAATAAAATGAAATAAAGAAAGTATCTTTATTTTTATGGAATAACTTGCCTTTGGTAAAAAATTGAGATTCTTCCTGCATTATATAATTGTGAAGCTTCACCAGGCTTCGCCAATTTTCCAAAGGCAATTCCACTTATATCGAAGTGAACCGGATCATTATTGCATGCTCCTGGGCACTCATCTGTAAGGGTTACTGTTATTGGATTTCCTGAACAATGCGGATTTTGGTCTTGGGTGCACAACACCTAAAAAACAATGCCGATATTATCGAGATGTCATGATTTATGCATGAAACTAAAATATTCCTGCACATTATCTCTTTTAGAGTTTCATTTCCTTGTCATCTCATCCAAAATAAGGTACGTTTATTCTAGAATTATAGATTTATAAGCTCGATAGCGGAATCAGAAATACTGCCAAGTGGATTCGAAAAGATCTTAAAATATTACATTTGTAACTATTTTTTCTCTTATAAAGAGATCTAAAAATTTATACATTTTAAATTTGTTTTTACCTAGTTTACGTTATATAACTTTCTAACAAAGGAATTTCAATTGAATCTCATAAAATATGTTTACCTGGTAGCATGCACCACATCCAACGCCTTGCTTAAAAAGAGCTTGATTTCCCGCCGTAATCATTGCATTGTAGGGAGCGCTTGCGACGTCATTTTCGAGGCCACATGCTCCACCTACAAACATAATAGTAAGAGTAATATATATTTTTCAATCATCTAGCCCTAAAACCATTAATAAAGTATGTAAAAATCAAGACTATATTGATCAAGTCATTTCAGTAAACATTTGTCTACAAAATTCTATTTGTATATATATATAAATATATATATATAAATATATATATATGTATAAAAGCACGAATAATTTATGCTAAATATTGAATGACTAAAATATGCTTTAAATATTAATCAACTTTTATACCCTTAAATATTTGTATAATTTAAGGATATAATCGTAAATCACCTAAATCTAAAACTGTTTTTCGATTTAAATTAAACAACATATATGCCAAGCCTACAAAGTTGATTTTGGGTTAAATACTACATTTGGTACATATTAAACGTAGNGGGGAGAGGAAGAGGAAATTTTATAAGGGGATTACAACAGAAACCAAGCCCTCACCAACAAAGTGAAATTTTGTAGCCAACAACTGAACTATTAAGATTTACCTTCAAAGCTGTATCTAAAATCTAAAGCAAGATTAATTTAATTTTAACCTAGTAGGTCTACTACATAAGTCGTTATGAAAAAAAGAGTAGAAACAAACAACATTTCAAGACATTACCACTCCCAGGACTAGTAGGATTTTCATAAAAGGTTGCAACGGCTTGTGAATAACCGCTTGGTTGGCAAGAGGAAAATCTAACTAAATACGAGCAAAAAGCTACAAAAAACCAAAGGAAAAGACACCGAAGAAAATTTGTAGCCATGACTTGTAATTGTCTTTGATTAACTAAGTGATGCTTTAATATTTTTGCTAATTGCTTATGCAATACCATGTTAATTGGTACTATTTATAGTAAAAAGTGAATATTAGTTAGTTGAAGATATTAATTATGAATAATGAGTCATTTTCCCAAATTTTAGGATATTAATTATAGATAATGAACCATTTTGTCAATTTAAGGTAAGTACTTTATTGCTTCACTATTTAGTTTGCAGATTTATAATGCAGGATTACATAGTATGGCGATTTAAAGAATACTACATCTCCTGACTGTGATTCTCATCATCTCTTTAGTTTTGTTATTTCATTTTGTCATATTCCAACTAAATATAATATGATTCAAGGTATCTACAATCACAGAACAAGAGACATGAAGTAAAAAAATCAAAATGCATAATAACTAACCATAAGTTGAGAAGATCAACATATATATATATATATATATATATATATATATATACACTTGGCTTAGTTTTTTCAAATGATTAAACTTTTTCATAAGAAGCATTTTTTGCCGTGATGAATCTCATTCTTTTCTTTTATAAAAAGCATATCTACCTTTATATAACAAACGTGTTTATGAGTTATGAGCATGTGAGTAGATAGGGTTCCTCCAAGAAAATGATGGATGCAAATTAGTACAGAACACATACAATATGAAACATCGTACAATGCAATTTTGGAAAATCATACACACTTCCATAATTTATTTGAAGCTCAAACTGATCTGAGCTCAATTGTAACTTTAAAAATTATGTACACACTTGTTCCCACATATACAAGATTGTCCGATAAGGTATTAAAAATTTTCTGGCAACTAACCAATTGATATGTTAAATTTAGTTAAAATGAGCATTTAAAGGTTTAAGTCCGCTTATCTCAAGTCCTTAGCTTAGACTTGGCTACAAAATCTCAAACATGTCAACAAGTGTCAATCTACGTAACTATGGATCGTTCTGTTAATCAAGTGTCAACCAATATTGTAACGTCCCGATCGGTCGTTCTGAGAGTTTTAACCCCGTTTTTTCCGTTTCTGCCTCATGTATGCGATTCAACTCTATTATGATGTGCCGGGTTGGTGGGCTCAGGTTCGGAGTGATTTCGGAGAGAAATGAGATACTTAGTCTCTTAAGTTGGTTATTTAGTTGGAAAAGTCAATCGGAAGTTGACTTATGGGTAAACGATCTTGGAATTGGATTTTTATGGTTAAGATAACTTTGTTAGGTGATTTTGAACTTAGGAGTGAGTTCAGAATGTCATTTGGAGGTCCGTGGTAGAACTAGACTTGAATTGGCGAAATTGGATATTTGCGATTTCTTGTCGACAGTGGAAAATTAGATATCGGGGTCAGAATGGAATTCCGAAAGTTGCAATAGGTTCGTAGTGTCATTTTTAATGTGTGTACAAAATTTCAGGTAATTCGGACGTGGTTTGGGTGGTTTCGGCATCGTTGGCGAATTTCGGAAGTTTAGAAATCCTTAGGCATGAATTCGGGGTTAATTTGGTATTTTGATGTTGTTTTGAGCGATTCAAAGGTTCAACAAAATTTGAATGATGTTATGGGATGCGTTGGCATGTTTGGTTGAGGTTCAGAGGGGCTCGGCCGTGTTTCGTATTGATTTCAGGCTATATTTCTCTGTGTTTTCAGTGTTGGTGTGATTATGTTATCTAGTGTCTCTTCTCTTCATCACGATCGCGAAGAGAAGAACGCGGTCGCGTAAGGGAAGGTATGAGGCTGCTTGTTTCTTCTTCGCGTTCGTGAACATGGGTCCGTGTTCGCACAGGGTGTGGCAAATGGAGCATCGTGTTTGCGTTGGTGAGCATGCGTTCGCATAGTGTTGGGTCTGAGCTGAGGCAAGATGGTTATCTATTCGCGTTCGCGAGGTCGATTACGCGACCGCGTAGTTGAGTCAGCGGTGCTTGATGCGATCGCGAATGGTGTTATGCGATTGTGTAGGTTATTCAAGAGCATCTTTTCTTCCTCTTAGCGATCACGATGGTTCTTCCGCGATCGCGATGAATGTGTATCTGGGCAGATTTAAAAGATTCAAACGAGGGTTCCGAGTTCATAACATAAAATGGAAGTGGGAGCTCGGTAGAAGGCATTTTTTGAAGGGATTTTTAGAGAAATTATTGGGGTAAGTGTTCTTCACTTATTTTTGGTTAAATTCCATGATTGTCTCATGATTCTTATTATTTAAATTGGAAATTTGGGGTGCAAATTGGGGGAAAATGGAAGCGAACTGGAGAGATAATTTTGGGGATTTGAATGGCCATTTGATGTCGGATTTTGATGAATTTGATATGGGTAGACTCATGATTGAATAAGGATTCTAGTTTTGTAATTTTTGTTGGATTCCGAGACGTGGGCCCGGGAACCGAGTTTGGCCAATTTCGGGATTTGTCATGTAATTTGATAATTTTGATATGTGCTTGATTCCTTTAGCATATATCAATGATATAATACTGATTTTGGATAGATTCAGGGCGATTTGAGGCCGAGTCGAGCGGCAAGGGCATCACAGAGTGGATTTTCGTCCGGTTTGAGGTAAGTAACGCCTCCAAACTTGGTTCTGAGGGTTCGAAACCTCGAAATATTTGTTATATGATTAGAATTGAGGTGACGCACATGCCAAGTGACGGGCGTGAGGGCGTTCATCGTGAGAAATGTGACCTGGTTCAATTCCATGGCACCGTTTAGTGATTCTTCTTGTTGATATCTGTTCTCATATTAATGTGATTAATGCAAACATGCTAGAAATCATGCTAGATATTATGTTAAGGCTCCACCTGATACTGTTGAGACCCGTGTGGTCGCTTATTGCCGCCATTTCATGTGTTTCATTGATATTGTATACTCAGTCTTGTTATTATATATCATATCATGTCTCAGTCTCGATAATTGTTGTTTTGCACATTATATCATTGATTCGGGCTAGTCCATGCATTGTGAGCCCGTGGGAGCGATACTGGAGAGTGATGACTGAGTGAGGCCGAGAACCTGATATTGAGTGACAGTTATGGGATCGGGCTGCACGCCGCATCATGTTATATTGATTTATGCTTGGATGTGGCTTATGATAGAGCTTGGGATGTAGGAGCCCCTCCGGAGTCTGTAACACACCCCCAATGAGCGCAGTGGTATTATTGAGGGATGGATCTTCCCAGGACATGAATCTTGTCCGAAGTATTTGCATCTAGAGATGGATCTTCTCCATGGGGGTGGAATGACCTTCCTCGGTACTGAGAGACTGATGTCAGATATGTATATATATTTTGGGATAGATCTTCCTTGGGCCGTGTGAGCCATATACAGTATCGAGTGGTTGTGAGGTATATTATTATCTGGAGATGGATCTTCTCCATAGGGCTGGATTGGCCTTCCTCAGTACTGAGTGACTTCTGTCAGATGTGTATATATTCAGGGATGGATCTTCCCTAGGCCATGCGAGCAATATATAGTACCGAGTGGACGAGTATTTTAGAGTGGGAGCATATTGTGCATTTCATACAGTTGATGTATTGGCATGTAGAACACGTCGAGTTATATATGTTAAACCGTTTGGAACTGTACTTATCTTATCACTTTGAGATGTCTAGTTAACTGAAAGCATGCCTAATTTTATGTACACTGATTTTGTTATAAATGTTGATGTTTAGTCCGTCACTACCTCTCAGCCTATAGTTTGGGCTTATTACTTACCGAGTTGGTGTACTCACGTTACCCCCTGCACCATGTGTGCAGATTCAGGTATCCTAGGCCATGGTAGTGTCAGTGGATCATTTTTCTACGGATCATCTCTTGGAGAGTGCGGGGTGGCTGCCTGGCGATCGCAACCCCGTCTTTATCCTTCCCTATCTTCCTTTTGTATTTAGACTATTTGTAGACAATTTAGTCTTGATGAACTTTGAAACAAGTGCAGTATGGCTCATGCCTTAGTGACACCCGTTGTTGGGAATTATCTTTACGTATTTTGGCTTGTATTCGTCTTTTTGTTCGAAGTTTCAGTAAGAAAGATTTGTTTCTATTATTTTTAAATGAGAAAATAAATTGATTAAGAGTGTGTAGGCTTTTCTAGTTCCATGATAGGCGCCATCATGACCGGTCCGTTTTGGGGTCGTGATAAGTTGGTATCAGAGCTTAGGTTACATAGGTCTCACGAGTCATGAGCAGGTTTAGTAGAGTATTGCGGATTGGTACGGAGACGTCTGTACTTATCTTCGAGAGGCTGCGGAACCCTTAAGAAAACTCTCACTTTCTTGAATTCTTGTTGTGCGAATCCATTAATTCAACCTAAAGCGTAACTCTTTGAATTCCTTTCCGTGTATTCGAATGCGCACATGAGAGCTCGGTATCAGTTGTGCATCGACGGTTTGTGTTTTTCATGGCTGAGGTGTGAGATGTGATTTTAGCATGTTGATAATGGGCCAGTCTGGAGGACTTGAGGTCGGGTTTTTGTTTAAACAAAGAATTAGATCCCTTGACTAAAGATATGTTTAGGATGAACATGGGTTTCTGATAATCAAGAAATAATGATAATTACGAATAAATAAGTAATAAGATGCACAAAAAAGTAAAGTGTATTCTGTTCGTAGTTCGGATGTCCCTTACAAGTTAACTTCTATTCCCTTATATAGGGAATTCTTCAGTATAACGTCTACCTCTTGCAATGATAACACATTAATGACTAATTATGACATTAATGTAACGTTACAAATAATAACCGTAACTATTGCATGAAGGTTGTGTAACGTGTGGATCATTAATTGAAGATCTTTAGATCTTCCCGTAGCTCTGTCCGGATTCATTCTCACTGTGTCTCTTCCTTGCCTCAATCAAGTTGAGTTTCCCGTAGCTGATTACCTCGTGGGTATATAGTGCCGTGCATCTTTTCCTCGCACCTCCTTATAGAGTCATGTCCAGTTTTCATGTTTTCCTTAGTCCACGTAATTGGCTGAATCATCAAGAATTATCATACGTTCGAAGCTCTTTTTTACCAATACAGATAGTCCCCCCACTTACCATTTATTTATCGATTAATATTTGGAAGTGGATACACATTTATGGCGGGAATATTTCGCCGCCGCTTTACTTCGAAACATTGTATTCTTCTCTGAACATAGGCGTAGCTTGTCACTTCCATTTAATGCTTAATCCACGTGTTACCTCCGGGTTGGTTCTGCAATTACTCGGCGCCTTTTAGGGCTTTTTGCGGCTGCATCAGTCTCGATGTGACATCTTCAATTATGACTTTCACATTATTGTTTTTTCCTATTTTTGACGGTTGTCTTGGAGTATAAATACCCTTTCTCTTTTCTTTACTTTCACGAAACACTTGCATTCTTTGTTTGTAAAGAACTTTTTCCTCGTCTTTGTAAATATGTCTTCTTCAAACCAAGCTAAATGAGTGATAAACGTTGATGATTTGGCCCCTTCTTCTGCTCCGACGCGGAGCTGGAGAGGTGGTAGATTGAGGAGTTTAAGTTCTACTCCTTCAAGAGGTTCTTCCTCTTCCCAAATTACTTCCCCTCTTTATGCTAGGTCTCTTATTTCTCCGAGAGCTAGGGCTTCCAGATATTCGTCTAGAGGTAGAGAACATCACGAACCTTTACGAGAACCTCGAGTAGATGGAATCACTCCTCCTGAGTTTACCTTTGCTAGGGATAATCAGGTCCTTACAGATCAGTCTTCATCCCTTGATAGTGCTGATAGGTACCCTACCTTGCTCACCGAAGGTTTAATTCCTCTTGTTCGCATGGACTGTTTTTGGGAGTCCGATTTTCCTGTCATTGTTCCGAATGGCACCCAAAGAATAACGTCTTACAAGACGGGATATTCTTTTGTTTATACCTACCCTTTTACCTTAGGGTTTAGACCTCCCATTGATCTAGTTATCATTGAGTTCTGTCATTTTTCGATATTTGATTGGGACAAGTCGGCCCTATTGTGTGGCGAGTTGTTGCATGCCTCATATGTTTAGCTACTTTAGCCTCGGTTCCTTTCACCTTCAATCATCTTATTCATCTTTATTCCCCGACCTTATTTCGTCAAGGGATTTTTACTCTGGCTGCCAGGAGTAAAAGAGTGCTGGTGACCCATGATGACGATAAGGATAGAGGTTAGTACCTTCGGTACGTTGCTGTGCCTACTGCTGGTTTAGTAGGTTAAGAAAATCTTCCCTTCCCCGAGAAGTGGAATCGTGCACGTGAGTACATTTTAGCTCAAATTTCTTATTTTTTACTTTAAGTGTTTATTAACACCGTAGTTGTTTCTTCTTTTTTCAGCAATCATGGGTACTGTTGAGAATGTCTCCGGTATCCGTGGTTGGTTAGAAAAGTTGTTGTCGATTTCTCCGTTAGAGGAAAGGTCTTGGAAGTACTTCCCTGAGAAGTACGGTTGTAAAGTGAAAACTCACGGTAAGTGAAGTTTTTGTTTCCACTTCTTTCCTTGCTCGAGTCTCTTTGTTGTTTTACCCTTTTTTCTTTTGACAGGGTTTCCCGCTCGTGGGGCGTCTGCTGCATCCGTTTCCAAATTGTCCCTAGATCAAGCCCAGGAAATTATTTCAGGTTCTTCTTCTTCGAAAAGAAAGGTTGGTGGGTCTAGGACCTCGGAAGAAGAGGAGGAAGAGGAAGGAACTTTGGTGCATAGGTCACGTAGAAAGAGGGTGATCTCAGACGATGAGCCTACACCTGTGTCTATGCTTTCCGTGCTTGTAGTCAGACCTTCTACCTCTGAAGATGCTCATCCCTCTCCTGTGCATGATTCTGTGGATCATTTGTTCCGTGAAGGCTTTGGCCCTGCTATTAATGAAGTTCCCTTGGCTGTTTTTCCTCATTCTTTTAGAGAAATCTCTTCATCTGTTCCTGTTATTTCCTCTGCTCCCTTGGCTATTACTGCTCCCGTTGCTTCTTTGCCCGTGTCTTTATCAGCTCCTCAGACTTCAGTGACTGTGGCTTCTACATCTCTGCCTGCTTCCGTGCCTTCTGTTAGAGAAGTAGGGTCTTCCAGCAGGGAGATGCGGCAGGTACTAATAAAAGTTCTGGCTGATGGGAGTCTTTTTAAGAAATTGGGCCAGCCTGGCGTGTGGCTCAAACCGCTGATAGACCCGACAGAGAGAGCCAAATTGGATAGCCACAGTTTTCTCACATGGGCTAATGAGATCGTGCATACTTCCTTGAAGGTATAATGCCTTTTCTTTGACTTCATGTTGGTATACACGTTTATTGTATCTAATTGTCTTTCTTTTGTAGATCAATCTTATAGGCACAAAGCTTATAAAGAGGATTTATAACACGGAGCAAGAAGTAAAAGAGTGGCATGCTGAAGCAGATAACTGGAAGGGGAAGTACGAAAGTTTGAGGCTCGACATGGAGGCCTTAGAAGAAGAAAAATGTACCTTGGAGCAGCAGGTTAGAGTCGTGACGGCAGAGCTGGCAGTGGAGAAGGCTTCTTTTGATCAAGCGGTCAAAGACAAGAACATCCTTGAGGCTTCACTAAGCAATTGTCTCTTACCTCAGAAGAAGTCAGGATCTTGAAAGCCTTACTGGACAAAAAGGAAGAGAACTCGGGAGAGCTTGTGCAGTTTCTTAACCAGACCCAGGAGGATCTCTGTATTGCCTTAGATAAAATTCAATTCTTGGAAAGGTCTGTCGAACCTTTAAGGGCTTCCAAAGATGCTGTTGAGGATGAGAGGGACGGTCTGAGAGATGAAGTTATGATATGGGAAAAGGATTACGAAGCTCTTGAAGACACGGCAACTGTCGATGTTAGTTGGGCGTACATGAATTCACGCCTCAACATATTGACTGAAATGAGTCGAGAGGATTTCAACCTTAATGCTGAAATAGCTTAAATCAAGGAAGCCATGAAGAAGGCTCAACAAGATCATAATCTCTCTTCACCTGAAGGCGAGGTTCCAGCTGTTCTAGTCTCCCCATCCCAAGCTTCTCCTGCCCCCTCTTCTAGTAAAGAAGTCAACCCCCTTCCTGATGAAGTTTGAGAAGTTGGTTCCTTTTTTTTTCTTTGTCCCAATTGGTGGTTACCCCCAGTCCCATCGGGGGTAAATTTGGAA
>ML260984.1:5241-36273 GCA_005239495.1 Nicotiana undulata
AGTTTCATATTCAGCGGAGAAGTTGGCAAAGATATATATGAGAGAGATTGTTCGATTGCATGGTGTTCCCTTATCCATTATATCAGACCGAGGTACTCAATTTACCTCCTATTTCTAGAGAGTATTTCATCGAGAGTTGGGCACACAGATTGATTTGAGCACAACATTTCATCCTCAGACGGACGGACAGTCCGAGCGTACTATTCAGATTTTGGAGGATATGTTGCGGGCTTGTGTCATTGATTTTGGTGGTTCATGGGACCAGTTCTTGCCTTTAGCTGAGTTTGCCTACAACAACAGCTATCAGTCGAGCATTCAGATGGCTCCGTATGAGGCATTGTATGGTAGACGGTGTCGGTCTCCAGTTGGATGGTTTGAGTCGGGAGAGGCTAGATTGTTGGGTTCTGAGTTAGTCCAGTATGCCCTGGACAAGGTGAAGATTATTCAGGATAGACTTCGCACAGCTCAGTCCAGGATCGCAGAGTTCGAGATTTGGCTTTCATGATAGGAGATCAGGTGTTTCTTATAGTGTCGCCTATGAAGGGCGTGATGAGGTTCGGGAAGAAGGTCAAGTTGAGCCCTAGGTACATTGGTCCATTTGAGATTTTGGACAAGGTAGGAGAGGTGGCCTACAGACTTGCCTTGCCACCGCATTTATCAGCCGTGCATCCAGTGTTTCATGTATCTATGCTCAGGAGGTATATTGCAGATCCATCCCATGTTCTTGACTTCAGCGGTGTCCAGTTGGACCAGGATTTGTCTTATGAGGAGGAGCCAGTAGCCCTATTAGCTAGGAAGGTTCGTCAGTTGAGATCGAAGAGTTATCCTTCGGTTCGTGTTCAGTGGAGAGGTCAGCCTGCTGAGGTAGCTACTTGGGAGTCCGAGTCTGATATGCGGAGCCGTTATCCCCATCTTTTCTCAGACTCAAGTACTTTTCTATGTCCGTTCGAGGACGAACATTTGTTTTAGAGGTGGAGATTGTGATGACCCAAAAGGTCATCCTATGTTAATTTAGCTAAAACTGTGTTTCGAGGCCTCAAAAGCCTCCGTTAATCTCACCTCGATGTGCGTGCACAGACCGGACGTGTAGCTGGGATGCTGCTATGTGAAAATTTGATAATAAGTTGAATTTGCAGTAAATAATTGAATACAGTTGACTTTGGTCAACATTTTTGGTAAACGGACCGGGGCCCATGATTTGACGGTCCTGAAGGGTCCGTAAGAAAATATGGGACTTGGAAGTATGCCCGAAATCGAATTCTGAGGTCCCAAGGTCGAGAAATAAATTTTTAAAGAAAATTATTTTCTGAAAATAATAAAGACTTTTGAAAATGGAATTTGATTTGAAATCTGTATTACCGGGCCCGTATTATGGTTCCGGATCCCTAAACAGGTTTAATATGTGTTATATGAGTTATCTGTAAAGTTTGGTGTAAAACGGACTTGATTTGATGTGTTTCAGATCGAAAATGAAAAAGTTAAAGGTTAATGAAGTTTTGAGGATTTTATTGATTTTGGTGATTAATTCATTGATTTTGATGTTATTTCGGTGGTTTTAGTACTTGAATAAGTCTGTAAGATGATTTGGGAGTCGTGTGTGTTTTTGGTTTTGAGTCCCGAGGGCTCGGGTGAGTTTCGGGTAGTTAACGGGGTGTGCAAAGTGGAACAATCTGGTGTTTAAGGGTCAGGTCTGGTGTCTGGTGAGTTACTCTTCGCGAACGCGGGGCAACCCTCGCAAACGCGAATTGTAAATAGGTGAGGCCTAGGGTTTACTCTACGCGAACGCGGAGCACTGGACAGTGCTTCTACGCGAACGCGTCCCCAAGGGTGCGAACGCGTAGGTTTAGGGTGAGGTCGGGGGGCAGGGTAACGTTGTTCTTTATGAATGCGGGTGTAGGCTCGCGAACGCGGAAGCCTAGGTAGTCAGACGTTCGCGAACGCGGCCCTGGCTCCACGAACGTGTAGTTCCCAGCAGTTAACCCTTCGCGAACGCGGCCAGTGGACCGCGAACGCGAAGGGCAAATTCGCCAAGTGATTTTAAGATGTCAAAAACAGAAACCTTACGGGATTTAACCCACTTCTTCTCTAACCTCTTATTCCCCACTTCCCCTTAGGCTATTTTGAAGACTTCCATCATCATAGCTCCATAGGTAAGTGATTCAAACTCTATTTTCTTCCAAATTTTTTCAACAACCACTAGAATCTAGGCCTAAAATCCTAAAATCAAAGTAGAAATTAGGGGTTTGGGAAGAGTTAGGGTTTATGAGATTTTTGGTAATTCAACCTCAATTTGGGGTCGGATTTAAAAACTAATCATATATTGGACTCGTGAGGGAATGGGTGATCGGGTTTTGGTCCGAGCCTCGTGTTTGGACCAAGCAGTCCCGGGGTCAAATTTTAGTATTTTTGGAAGAATGTTGGGAAATAAATAATTAGGCTATGAGACTGAATTATTGAGTCATTATTGATATTATTAAGTTCATTATGAATAGATATTATCGTTTCGGAGTCGGATTCGAGAGGAAAGACGGTATTAGAGGCTTGATTGCGATTCTTGGAGCCGAGGTAAGTGTCTTGCCTAACTTTGGTGAGGGAATAGGTATTGTGCCCTAAGTGCTAAGTGTTTTATCATGTCCAATGCATAGGTGAGGTGACGAGTACCTATGCATTATATGTCAAGTATGCCCGTGAGTCCGTTTTTCTTAATTATTTGTTATTATCTCAACGATTATTGTGTTATGAAGTAGTTCATTTGGAAAATTGTTTAACTGTGGAGACTACTTGATTAAGAATTGTGTTATGATATCCTAGTGGAGGACCCAAAATCATTAAGTTATGTACTCGTAAGGAATTGGTTATAGCTGAGACCCTTGTCGGGCAAATGTGTTGATTTTAGTTGTTATTCCCCATGTCGGGTGGTTATGAATTGAAAGTTCGGTAATTGATTTCCTTGCCAAGTTGTTATTTATTGTTGATATTAAGTGGGTGAGGAAGAGAGTAAAGCACGAAGGGTGATCACGTTCCATTCATTCATATCATTCATTTCATTTATTTATTATTGCAATGTGAGGAAGAGAGTAAAAGCACGAAGGGTGATGCCGTGCCATTCATTTCATTTATTATTGCAATCATTTCATATATTTACTTGTTGCATCGTGAGGACGAGAGTAAAGCACGAAGGGTGATGCTGTGCCATTCATTTCATTTATTATTGCAATCATTTCTTATATTTACTTGTTGCATCGTGAGGACGAGAGTAAAAGCACGAAGGGTGATGTCGTGCCATTCATTTATCTGTTTATTTATTGTATTCGATATCTCATTTTTCTTCATACTTGTTGCGCTCTTACTTGTTCCCGTACTACCTGCTTATCTGTTAAATATTTGTTACTTCCCTGCTATATTTTTGGTAGAACTGTACAGGTATGTTATCGTTGTCGTGTCTAGCCTCGCCACTACTTCGGCCGGGGTTAGGCTCGGCACTTGCTCAGTACATGGGGTCGGTTGTACTGATGCTACACCTGCACTTCTTTATGTTGTGCAGATCCCGCAGCCAGACCCAGTGGACTTTGATAGAGGGAGTATCCTTCAGTCCACCTCGGAGATTTCAAGGTAGACCCGCAGACGTTCGTGGGCCTTGACGTCNATGTATTATTGGTATTTTTATTTAGTTCAGAATTTATCTACTTTCGCACTTAAAAAGGAATATAAACTGTTCTAATTATTTATGTTATTTCACTATTAATATGTTAATGTAAGTAATGTTGGCTTGTCTAGCGGGTTCAACGTTAGACGCAGCCATGGCCCGAAGGTGGGATTTCGGGTCGTGATAATAGTAACTGCGGCTGCAACTTGCTCTTCTGCGGTTCGCACAATTGTAACTGTGGTCGCACAACTCTTCTTCTGCGGCCGCATAATTGTGCGGTCAGAACTTTTGGTAAGCTTGAAATGCAGGTTATTTGAACTTTGTTCTGATCCAGCTTCTGCGGCCGCACAATTCATGTGCGGACCGCACTTTACACCAATCTCTGATGGAGTTTTCTTCACAACCTGCGGCCGTAGATGATACTCTGCAGTTCGCACTTTTGAGATTTTGTGTCATTTTTGTCCTTGAGTTCAGCTTACTCCTTCTTGAGTTGGATTTCATCTCGGGGGCTCATCTTCCAATATTCCTCTACTTAAGCACATTTCATCAGTTTTCAGGAACACAATTTAACAAATTTTGACTAAAACTAAAGTAAGTAGTCAAAATCCCCATTTATCAAACATCTTACCCACTAAGGAACATCATGCATAAACCCGAGCTCCCGTGCCGGTTGTCCAAATGGGGCATCAAAATCAGCGGGTACGATATCGAGTATCGACCCCGAACTGCCATCAAATCTCAAATTTTGGCAGACTTCGTGGTGGACTTTACGCAGGCCATTATCCGAATTCAAAAAGAATTATTGTTAGCCTCGAGGACTAGGCATCGTGTTGAAATCACCTACGGGGATTGTAATTAGGAAATCTATTAGAACTGTGAAATTGACTAACAATGAGGCTGAGTATGAGGCCATGATTGCAGGTCTCGAATTGGCTAAAATCCTTGGGGTCGAGATGATCAAAGCAAAGTGTGACTCCTTCCTTGTGGTAAATCAAGTCAATGGAACGTTCGAAGTAAAACATGAACGAAAGTGAAGGTACTTAGACAAATTACAGGTAATACTACATCAATTCAAGGAATGGACCTTGCAGCACGTGCCCCGAGATCAAAATGAGCCCGACGCTCTGGCTAACCTGGGGTTGTCGGTCGTTGTCGATGAGTTCACCTCAGGGATAGTAGTAAAACTCATGAACTCGAAGATAGGAGAAGGCCACGTCGAAGTAAATTCCATGAGTTTAACTTGGGATTGGAGGAACAAGTACATAGAATACTTAAAGACTGGAAAATTGCCCTCAGATCCCAAAGAATTGAGAGCTCTGCATACCAAGGCTGCCAGATTTAGCTTAGTCGAAGGGGCCATTATTCAGGAGAACGTTCGACGGTCCACTAGCCAAGTGCTTGGGGACAGGAGATACCGAATACACCTTTAGAGAAGTTCACGAAGGCACTTGCGGCAACCCTTCAAAGGCCGAATATTTGGTGCAAATATTAATTTGGGCCGACTATTAGTGGACCGAAATGGAGAAGATGTGAAGGACTTCGTACAAAAATGCAACGACTGCTAGGGACATGCACCGATGAACCATCAACCGGGAGACTTACTCCACTTGGTCTTGTTCTTGTGGCCTATAAAATGGGGGAGGGACATCAACGGTCCCCTGCTGTAGGCACCCAGTAGGACTCAGTTCATACTATTCATGATTGATTAGTTTTTCAAATGGGTCGAAGCTCAAGCGTTCGAGAAAGTACGGGAAAAAGATGTCATTAACTTCATCTGGGGCCACATAACATGACAGGATACCGCCCGAGATTGTGCGCGATAATGGGAGACAGTTCATCGGCACCAATGTAAATAAATTCTTCAAAGATCACAAAATTAAGAAGATATTATCAACACCTTACCACACTAGTGGGAACGGCCAGGCGGAATCGACAAACAAGATCATACTTCAAAACTTGAAAAGAGGTTGACCGATGCCAAAGGGACAAGGAAGGAAATCCTGCCTGAAGTACTATGGGCATACTGTATGACCTTGAAGTCTAGTACCAGGGAAATCCCATTTTCATTTGTCTTTGGGGATGAAGCCTAAATACCAATTGAAGTGGGAGAAACGATCCTCGGGCTCTAATATGTGACAGAAGGGTCAAAAGTCAAGGCCATGATAACGAGCCTAGAGCTGTTGGATGAAATGTGGGAGGTCTCCCTAGTCCGGTTGGCCTCCAGAAACAATGAATAGAAAGATACTACAACCGAAGAGCCAACCTCCGACAATTTAAGATCGGGGACTTGGTATTGAGAAAGGTAACATTGCACGACCCGGAACCTAAACAAAGGGAAGTTAGGACCAAATTGGGAAGGACCATATTGAGTCATCGGAATTACTGGCAAAGGCTCGTACAAACTAGAAGCAGGAAACAGTGTGTGATGAGTGGGGATTTTGACTACTTATTAGCGCCTTTTTACTTTTATTTTTGTCCAAAAGCGTTTAATTGTATTCCCGAAAACTGATGAAATATGCTTCATTGCAGGAGTAACTTGAAAATGAGCCACTAAGATGAAATCCAACTCAAGAAGTAGTGATCTGAACTCAAGGACAAATATGGAACAAAAGGTCAAAGTTCGGACCGCAGATTTCTATCTGCGGTCGCAAATTATGAAGGAAAGTTTATCAGATTCCAAGTGCAAAGTGTGGTCCGCACATGAAATGTGCGTCTGTAGAAGAGAAGAAAGATCATAAATTCAGAGAAATATCATTCCAAGCTCAAAGGAAGTGCGGACCACACAATTATTGTGCGGCCACAGAAGTCAGCTATGCGGTCGCACTCAGAAATGTGCGGTCCGCCGAAGAGCCATGTGCGGCCGCACCCAGAAATGTGTGGACCGCAGAATATGAGAGATGCGGTTGTAGTTCAGAATTGTGCGACCGTAGATTCAACTCCTGTCAAGTCTGAAGCAAAGTGTAGAGCGCACATGGAATTGTGCGGCTGCATAACCACTGAAAAGGGAAATTTTGTCTGAAAATTCAAGCATTGTATACATAGAATAGTTTCACTTTTTAGGTCAACATTTGTAATTTTTGACATCAGCAGCCATTTACTCTTCTTCTTTTAGTTATTTTAGCTATTTTGAGCTTTTTGAATATTAGTTTTATCATTTCAATCATTAATATGGGTTTAGTTGTCACTTCTTCTTCTTTATCTTTTAATTTAATCATGGTAGCTAGATTTTCACTAGAGTTGTGACACAACCATGTGCGTAAACTTAATGGGTGTTTGATATATTACTTGTTTATGGTTGGGTGTTGATTCTAGCCACGTTCTTTCTTTTAATTGAAGATTTAATGGTTGCAAATATTATTTCATGCCTAATTGACTTGGTCTCTTCTTGAGAAAGAAAGACTTAGTCTAGGAAAATTTGGCTAGCAAGGAAATGGGTCAATCGAGAGATTGATAAACCCAATTAAAGGGTTGAATCTAGAGATAGTAAAACCTGACTTGAGCTTATTATCAATTGTTTTGTTCAATACCCATTTGGGCATGAGAAAGCCAAATTGGGCAAAATCACTCTCTGACCGAGAGGTATTGAGTGAGTACTCAAGTGTTGATAACTATAATCCACCCCGACCAAGAAAACAAGCTTTAAGGCTAACAACGAATACCTAGTTGAAGGTCATAGCCCTAGGCCTTTTTACTATTTGAAAAACGAACAAAAACAATTTGCTAGTTTTAATCCTTAGTTGTCATCCTTAGTTTAAAATAAATTTAGAAACAAACAAACTTTTGTGGAAGTGTAATCCGTGATAATTCAAGCTCATTCACTCAAATATAAACTCCTAGTCCCATTCATAGCTCCTTGTGGAAAATCGACCCCGACTCGTTGTTGGGTACTATTATTGCTCTTATAGTTTCACAACCTCAAATAAAGGTGTGGCTTGGAAGAGATCAATATTTGACGTCGTTGTCGGGGAGCTAATAACGAATTTAGCTATATATTTGGTTTTGTGTGTGAATTATCTCATTTTCCTTCCTTGTTACTAACTTGTGGGTATTGTAGGTGCAATCATGGAAAACAATGAGCTCGGCAACATAAACGTGGGGGATGTGGATGTGGATGATGATGCAATGGATGAGGTCCCTCTTGAACCTCAAGCCAATAAACGAGGCCAACCGCCTCAAGACAAATTTCTCGTTCCACCCCACCTCCACCACGAGCGGCTCCACACTGGGTGTTTCCGAATAAAGTGTATGCAAGTGCTATAGTCCCACCCCATATTAGGGCGGGAAACTTTCAAATAACCAACGTGATGCTCACTTTGCTCGAGCAACGAGGGTTCTTCACCGGTGCACCGGGTCAAAATGCATATAAACATTTGAAGGGGTTCGTTGATACGTGTTGGGGAAGAAGACAAAAAAATATTTCTGATGATGCTTCGAGGCTAAGGCTTTTTCCCTTCTCTCTATGGGGGGGGGGGGGGAAGCTTTAGATTGGTTGGAATGTTTTCCAAATCATTCCATTCGGACGTGGGATGAACTTGCGAAGAAATTCATTTCAAAGTACTTCTCTCCCGGGCACATGGCTATTCTTCGGGATGAAATTCTAGCATTCAAGCAAGAGCCTAATGAAATGCTACACGAGATATGGGAAAGATATAGAACAATGGTGAAAGAGTGCCCCGACAATGATATGACGGAGAACATGATTCAACAAATTTTTTATCGGGGGATCAATACCACCAATCAAAACTTCATGACTACGCCTTATGCGAAGGCGTGTGATATTTGGATGAGATGGCGGATACTTCATCGGCATGGAAATCTAGAGACAATATTCCACAAGGTGATCCAAATGTGATTCTTCTTCACAAAGAGTTACATGACCATGGGCAAGACATAACTGAGTTGACAACCACCATGAACCAATTGGCAAAGACTCAACTTCAAACCTGAGGCAAGTCAATGCTATGGAGGGAGTCAATATGATGGTAAACAAGAGAAGAACAAGAAGTCCACAAGTGAAACAAAGAGTGGACAATTTTGTGCAAGATGATAGTGGGTATGATCAAGGAGATTCTTACAATAATCAAGATGAAGAGGTCCAATATGTGAAAAACTTTCAAGGGCAAAGGAACAACTATCAAGGCCCTAGTCAACAACAATAGAGACCTTCGAACAATCAAGGCAATTGGAATTCTAGAAACCAAGGTAATTGGAATGGAGGGAACAATCAAGGCAATTGGAATGGAAGAAACAACCAAGGGCATTGGCAAAAATAATAACAATCAAGGCAATTGGGGAGGCAACAACCAAGGAAGGTGGAACAACAATCAAGGAAATCGGGGGTCAGGTTTTTCAAAGACCCCCGATGTACCAAGAACCGAGCAACCCACCTCCTTATCCTTCTCATGGTCCTAGTTCTCCAACAATGAAATGGGTCGCATTGAAAACATGTTCAAGCAAATAATGGAGAAGAATGTCGATTCCGATGCCCAACTTGCTTCACACAATACATCAATCCGTAACTTGGAAGTGCAAATGGGTCAATTCTCTCAAGCTTTGAATTCTCGTCCTAAGGGGGCACTACCAAGTGATATGGTGGTGAACCCAAAGGGTGAGAAACTACGGACATGCCATGGCCGTTACTACAAGAAGTGTAAAAGGTGGGAATGCACCTAACTCGAGTCAAAGGCAACTTGTGGATGATGAGCAAGTGATATAAGAAGAGGAAATCCCAAACAATGTTGTGCATGCAAATGATGAAGTGTGGATTGATATTGATGACACAGTGGAAGAAACTGAAGTGGATGTGAACCCGTTTAGGGATCATGTGATTGACATACCGGAATCGGTAGTGCAAAGAGATAAGGAACCATTTCCTAAGCCACCTCCTCCCTATCCTCAAAGGCTTTCCAAGAAAAATGGTGAGAATCAATTCAAGAAGTTCATTGATATGATGAAAAGTCTCTCTATAAATCAAATGCACGGATATGCTAAGTTTATGAAAGACTTGATGACAAAGAAGAGATCGACGAATTTTGAATCTATCGAAGTCACTCACCAAGTGAGTGCAATTTTTCATTTGATGGCTCCAAAGTTGGAAGATCCCGGTAATTTTACTATTCCTTGTACCATTGGAAGTGCCAAATTTTCAAAGGCTCTTTGTGATGTTGGGGCGAGTATCAACTTGATGCCCTATTCGATTTTCAAGACATCGGGAATTGGGAAACCAAGACCCACATCTATGAGATTACAAATGGTCGATCGTACAATGAAGAGACCGTTAGAGTGGATTGAAGATGTATTGGTTCGAGTTGACAAGTTCATTCCCCCAACGGATTTTGTGATTCTTGATTGTGAAGTAAACTATGAGGTGCCTATTATTGTTGGTAGATCTTTCCTTGCTACGGGGAAGTCTATTGTTGATGTGGAAACCGGTGAACTCACTTTCTGGGTGGGTGATGAAAAGGTGGTGTTCCGTGTGTGCAAATCTATGAGACAACCGAATAGCAATGAAGTGTTTTAATTTGTGGACTTGATGACCGGTGTGATTATTGATGATACTAGTGCCACGATGAATATTGATGATACATTGGTGGTCGTCTTGCTTAACATTGATGATGACGAGATGGATGGCTTCGTGGAATATGTGAACTCATTGCAAGGAATGGGGTGTTGATACCTAATTTTTCCATCATATATATATATATATTTATATATATATATACTTTCAAAATAGTGCATATGCATCATCATTTGATTTATAAGCATACACAAGCATTTTTCATAATTTTCCATAATTGTTAAAGACTTTAAACCAATTTATTTATGCATTTTTATAATACAAATATCCAGTAATTATCCTCCAAATTATTTTTATGATGATTTAATCATCTAAACTTATCATTATATCAATATGAAGCTTTAAATATTTTCAGTGCATTTCTTATAATTGCAATTGCATTTTTGGCTAAATTGTATATTTCTGCAATAATAGCCCATATGCATGCATAATTATATTATTTATACAGAAAATAACTTTTTTATATTTTATAATGTTAAGTAATTATTTTTAATCATTTCACGCACAAGTGATATTTTTGTCATTTATTAATTATTTTTATAAATTATTTATTTGTTAAATAGTGGGCATTTAAAATTTAGCCCTAAAATTCCCTATTTTCGGACCTAAAACTACCCAATACACTATCCCAACACCCTTACACTAACCCAATTACCCCTGGCCCAAGATCCATTAACCCCAACCCCATACCCGTTTAAACCACCCGACCTAGAACCCTTTTAAATCGTGGCCGTTGATTATTGTGATCAACGGTCCACATTACACATACCCCTTTAACTATACCCAAACCCCTAATCCTATCACTCTACACCACCCTGCCGCCTCTGAATTCCATCTTCTCTCATCTCTCATGAACCCTAGCCGTCGTTTCTCTCAATCTATCCAAATACGACCCCAAAATGGAATCCACAGTGGATTCTCTTACCTTATTTACCTCCCCTTACTACTGGTTACTCATCTATGATATTACTTAATTTGTTGCCTAACATGGCAAGCGAATCTCGCCAAAATCGAACCGAATCGGTTCAAATCTTTGATTTATGTGGCTATTATGTCTATGTTCATCACCGATTCCTTGTGAGTAACGAACATTTTTCATATCTGTTGATGATTCTTACCTACCCCAAATTAGGGGTTTCAAACCTTTTTAATCGGAAAAATAGGTCTGATTTTCTGATTTTTATCGTCATTCTGCCTCTATTCATCCTATCATGTGTGATTTTACTTTATTTTTTTGTATATCCCGATGATTTCACATTTTCCCTAAAACTAGGGTTTGAGACTTTTTCCTTTTTTCCTTACTAATTCTGGTGAATATTTCCTTTTTATGTTCAATTACTCTCCTTCCTTGTGTTTCCCTGATTTTTTACTTAATATTTGCCTAAATATTCTGAACGATTTGTGTTTTGGTATTTCTGGGTATTTGCCTTAAATATTCTAAACGATTTTTGTGTGTTTCCCTAATTTTGACTTTAATATTTGCCTAAATATTCTGAATGATTTTGTGTTTTGATATTATTTATGTGTCCCTAATTTTTACTTTAATGTCTGCATTAATATTCTGAACGATTTTATATTATTGGTATTATTTGTTTTTGCCTTAAATATTATGAATAATTTTGGGTAATTCCCTGATTTACTGAATTCTTGATTTGTGCCCTAAATTACCTCTAATTGATTCCGGAATATTTTCTTGCCAACCTACTTGCATCTAAATGATTTGTTTTCATAATTATGTGTTAATTTCTATCACTATATATACTCTTCCTCCTCTCCCTTTAGAGGATCTTCGACTACTTCTTTCTGAACTTACTATAGCCTCCTAGAACTAAAGTTATCCTTATTTGCATTCTATATTCTGACTTTGGCCGGCTGGAAGCCAAGGCCATTTAGCCTGAGATCTTGCTACTCAGAATACTGTGGACTTCTATTGTTTTGTGCGTTTTCGTTTAGCTGGTGAGTCACTTGACTTCTGCAATTTTATTCTTACATATCCCTGATTTGCATATGTTGTTATTACTGAATCCATAGTTCGATATGCATGTGAGTGGTTTTTAGGCAGGGCTCTATCAACTCTATATGTCTTGGTCTCTTTCTCACTTAATTGCTCCTAATGTTACCAAATCTGAAGTTATCTGAACTTCTTTAGGGTCTCTTCAGTTAGTGTATCAACTATTGAATGCCTATGAACATTTTTACTCACTTGCGCTTGAATCCCTATAGTGATTGCCTCACATTTGTGTTATCCTATGCTATGACTCTCATTGCTAGTTATAATCTGCCTCTATGCTATTGTGTCAACATGATCACTCGACCCCACACCCCTATAGTGTTTGTTTGTAATTTGGAATAGTTGTCTCATCATGTTTTAATTACTGCTTTAACCTTTGATCAACTGGATCATCTTTTGGTTAGACCATTATGACAATGTTACCTGCTACTTGACATGATTTTACCCTCCATTTTGAGTAATAATTTGTATATGTTTCTTAATTGTGTCTGTAATTTCACCCCTCTGCTAGTATGATTCCCTTCCCTTTCTATGATTATCTGACTCATCACAATGTTGTTCTTGTTTTCTTAATAATAACACTAGGTTGTGTACTCAGCTTAATTCAACCATGTTTTAACTTATTTTGTACCTATGTTCTTGCCAAACCTGCAGACATGTTCTTTGTCAACTTTTCCTTAGCAATGTGACTGTTGTTGTGCTGAATGTGAAACATGTTTATCAGTTTCATTAAGCTTGTTTCTTTTCTAAGTTCTATGATTGGTTCAAATGTTTGCTTTTTTGGTTCAAATGTTTGCTTGGTTTCAATTTGATCATGTCTGAATTTCCCCAATTCCTGTTTTCTCAAGTTATAGTCATTTCTTCCCTGTCACATATGCTCTTTTAAATCCTATTCTTAGCCGACTGAAAGCCAAGGCTACTTAAGTTCTGTCATTTGGCCTCCCTAGTGTGAGCACTGCTCAGGGTTCATGTGAGACCCTTTTGAACTCTGACAAACTAGGATTTGGTCCATAATTCCTCCTCTAAATAGTCTTTGTTAACCACCCTAGTGTGAGCACTTCCCTGGGTTATTGAAACCCTTGGAAACTCTGACACACTAGGGCCTTGGTTCTATATGCTCAACTCTATCTTGTGGTCACTGGGTGAATCACCCAATTCTTAGCTATTTTATGGTTATAAGTATGTAACTTTGGGGCTGTTGTGAATTGTGAGGATGAAGTCCTGGCCTGACCAGGTGTATCTTGGGCGTGCTGTAGGCTCCCTATAGCTATTCTACTATGTAATTTATACTATTCATTATGGGTCCGTAATAATTATTATAATAACATTTTGGGGTATTAGTGAAATTGGGAAAGGGACTTTTATCTTGCAATAAATTGGGTAGAAATCCTGCCTATAGGTTCAGTAATGTATTATTGTATGTTAATTTGTCGTGTCTTAGAAATCATGCATATAGGTATCCTATTATGTTCAACCATTATATGTTACTAATCCTGCCTATAGGTTCATCACTTGGTTCAATTGTGTTATACTTTTGCTTGTTAAAAACCATGCCTATAGGGAACTGTATGATTCAGTATGCGTGCAGGATTTCGTTTACATATTGCCTATTCACAAATTATAGAAGTCATGCCAATATGACCTAAAATCAGCTCTAATTGTAAAAATCATGCCTATAGGTCTGAATCGGTTTAAATTACCATCTCGCTCGTTTCTTCAGGAATTTTCAACACTATGTTATTGTTATCACTAGTAAACATGCCTATAGTATCAAATAAGTAATTCTGAATATTCTTATGTGATTATCACAATTTATTATTGCATAAAACATCTAGACATCATGCATATAGGTTTAATCCCCTTATGATTAAAATCAGTATGCAAATTATGTAGGCTTTTGGAAAACATATTAAGGAATGGCTTTTGCGTATAACTGTCTGCTCATTAATTCAGTGTTACATAGAAATCCTGCCTATAGGCTTCTACAACCTTAACTCATTAAAATCTGTCAATGCTAATCAGTTTCGCGTGCATTTGTTGTCTAAATGCGGTGGCTAACTTGAGCCCTTATATGCTTATGTGTGAAAGTCCAAAATATTTTGTATGTCGTCTAGTATTTTCCCTTTTGCGCAACCTATGTTAAAGTATAGAACCACCCTGAAATAGAGGTCCAAATGCCTCCTGGACCATAGGCATGGGAGGGGTAGTGCACGCATAGAGTACGACTTAGAATTGACTAGTGCGCTTCAGGTAAACAACTTAAAGATAGTAATCGGGTAGCAGGAGATGATAGTCTGTGCCCGCTGAATAAAATGATTAACACCCCATCTCGAGGGATTTACGAAGTATTATTTATGTTGCACGTGGTGATCCTTTAGGCTAATTAATTTAAGACCCCCCCCCCCCCACCTTTGTTTAAGTTAACCATTTTATCTTATTTGTCCAAACTGCTTCTCTTCTCTTAGACTAATTCATATTATTCGAGTTCGGTCGCGACCCACCATTGTGGACCTCAAGGAGTGCCTAACACCTTCTCCTCGAGGTAATTTGAGCCCTTACCCGATCTTTGGTGACGCAAACTGGTTAAAACAGAGTTATCTGCAAATAGGTTCCCTAACGCACCTTAATCCTTTAGGTGGCGACTCTCTATTTAACATTTTTCCTTAAAAGAGTTTTCACGTGTTGAAACCCGATTTTGCGAGAAAAAGGGGCGCGACATAGGATCGTATACTTATGAACCCCACAAATTGTCCTGGGATCTTGAAAATCGGTCCTCCAACAAAGCCCTCAATCGAGGAGCCTCCCATTTTGGAGTTGAAGGCATTGCCTCTGCATCTCTGGTATGAATTCCTTGGACCTTGTTCTACTTTACCGGTTATTCTTTCCTCTTGGTTGACTAACATGCATGTAGACTCTACATTGGAAGTCCTACAAAAGAGGAAGAAAGCTATTGGATGGACATTGGTGGATATTCGAGGAATATGCCCCGCATTTTGCATGCACAAGATTAATTTGGAGGAGGATGCCAAACCCTCCATTGAACATCAAAGGAGACTAAATAAAGCAATGCAAGAGGTGGTCAAAAAGGTTATCATAAAGTGGTTGCATGTCGGAGTTGTCTAACCTATTTTCGACAGTTCGTGGACTTCTCCAGTGCAATGTGCTCTAAAGAATGGGGGGCATAACTGTGATCACCAATGATAAAAATTAGTTTATTACAATAAGGACGGTGACCGGGTGGCGAGTTTGCATGGACTATCAGAAGATAAACAAAGTCACAAGGAAAGACAATTTCCCACTTCCCTTTCTTGACCAAATGCTTGATCGATTGGTCGGCCGGGCGTTCTATTGCTTTCTAGATGGGTATTCGGGCTCCAATCAAATCCTTATTGCCCCAGACGATCAAGAGAAAAAAACTTTCATTTGTCCCTCACCAAACCCCAACCCAATGTCACACATTCTCCAGGTTCGAAGGGATCCAGTGCCCAGTTGTTGACTCCTCCCGGAATTGCGTTATCGGAGCCGAGCCAGGAATGGCTGTTAGTGGACACCCACTACTTTTCACCGGTTAGAGAGGCCCTCTTTAATACATTAATAAAATATTTTCATAGGGGCCAGAAATATATTCTGATTGGATTTCGAACATCGTCCCCATGCCCAACGTATGCATCTATTTTTGAAATTTCAATAAAGCATGTTCCCAAAGATGATTTTCCATTGCCGAACATTGATTTTCTTGTGGACAAGACTATTGTGAAAGTATGCCTATTACTCTTTTCTGACGATTAGAAATTCTCGTCGTCGGCTTCCTCGAGGTAGAGTTCGTTTTGTAATAGGGCTAGCGCTTTCGCTTTCAAGCGGATGTCATTCGTCTTATGCAATGCGCCGGCATTTTTCCAACAGTGTACGATGGCGATCTTTATGGATATGGTAGAGGATTACCTTGAAGTCTTCATGGATGACATTTCGGTAGTTGGGGATTCCTTTGATGATTGCTTTGCAAAATTGGATAAGGTATTGGCAAGGTGTGAAGAGACGAACTTGGTGTTGAATTGTGAGAAATGTCATTTCATGGTCGAGGAGAGTATTGTCCTTGGCCACAAGATTTCAAAGAAGGGGATTGAGTTCGACAAGGTTAAAATAGATGTGATTTCTAAACTTTCACCTCCAACACCCGTGAAGGGAGTGATGAGTTTCTTGGGTCATGCGGGGTTCTACCGGCGTCTCATCAAGGATTTTTCCAAAGTGGTGAACCCCTTGTGTAAGCTTTTGGAGAAATATGCCAAATTTCACTTCAATGATGATTGCATGAGAGCATCTGAATTGCTCAAGTTCATGTTGACAACTACTCCCACTATCACCGCCCCGAATTAGAGCTTGCCTTTTGAGCTCATGTATGATTCTAGTAATGTGGCGGTTGGAGCTGTTTTAGGGAAACGTATCAACAAGATCTTTCATCCGATCTACTATGCTAGTAAGACAATGAACGATGCCCAAGTCAACTACACTATGACCGAAAAAGAGCTCCTTGCTATTGTTTTTGCTATGGAGAAGTTCCGGCCGTACTTGATGGGTACAAAGATGATTGTCCACACGGATCATGTGTCACTTCGGTACCTGATGAGAAAGAAAGATTCAAAGGCTCAGTTGATGATATGTGTGCTTTTATTGCAAGAGTTCGATATAGACATCCAAGACTGCGAAGGAAGTGAAAACCAAGTGGCGGACCACTTGTTTCGTTTGGAGGAGGAGGGGAGGCCGCATGATGGACTTGCAATAATGACTCCTTCCCCGATAAGCTATTCTAGAAATTTCAATGAGTGAGATGCCATGGTTCGTTGATCTAGAAAATTATCTTGTGAGTGATATTATCCCGGATGAGTTCTCTTCAAACCAAAGGAAGAAACTCAAACGGGATTGTCAAGACTATTATTGGGATGAACCGTACATCTTCCGGTATGGCGTCATTAGAAGATGTGTGTCGGAGGAGGAACAAGTTGAAATTCTTGGGGCTTGTCATTATTCACCATTTGGTGGTCACCATGGTGGAGCAAGAACAGCGGCCAAAGTGTTAAGTTGTGGATTTTATTGGCCTACTCTCTACAAGGATGCAAGTGATCTAGTCAAGCATTGTGATGAATGTTAAAGGGCCGGTGGGATCTCAAAGAAAAATGAAATTTCACTCACCACCATCTTGGAGATTGTTATTTTTTATGTGTGGGGTATTGACTTCATAAGACCTTTTGTAAGCTCTTGTGGGAACACCAACATTTTGGTAGCGGCGGACTATGTGTCAAAATGGGTTGAGGTCGTTGCTCTACCCAATAATGAAGCAAGAAGTGTGGTGGAATTTTTGAAAAAGAACATATTTACAAGGTTTGGTACTATGCGGGCTATCATAAGCGATGAGGGCGTCGCATTTTTGCAACAAAGCTTTTGACACCTTGCTTAGCAAGTATAGTGTCACTCACAAAGTCATGACCCCCTATCACCCTCAAGCAAGAGAACAAGTGGAAGTCTCCAACCGGGAGATCAAGAGTATTTTATCCAAGTCAGTGAATGCTAACCGGACAGATTGGTCAAAGAAGCTTGATGATGCACTATGGGCTTATCGGACTGCTTTCAAAATGCCTATCGGGATGTCTCCATACCGGTTGGTGTTTGGAAAGCTTTTCATCTTCCGGTGGAACTTGAGCACAAGTCCATGTGGGCTTTGAAGAAGTTAAATTTTATTGGGAAGCAACTGCCACCTTGAGGGTTGCACATTTGAATGACCAAGATGAATTACAGTACCATGCATAATCAAGTTCGTCCTTGTACAAAGAAAGAATGAAGTACCTTCATGACAAATACATCCGAAACAGGGAATTCAAGGTGGGAGATCTTGTGTTGTTGTTCAACTCACGATTGAGGATGTTTCCTGGAAAGTTGAAATCCAAATGGAGTGGTCCCTTTGAAATTGTGGGTGTGACACCCTTTGGTGCAATGGACTTGAAAAACAAAAGTGGTGAGGTATTTCGAGTCAAAGGTCACCGGGTGAAGCATTATTTGGGAAAAGCTGATGATGGCCACGTGGTGGCGGTGATTCATTTGAAGTGATGGTAATCTGCGTCGTGTGTGACGTTAAATCAGGCGCTTCATGGGAGGCAACCCATGTTTCTTTTTCTTTTTTCTTTTTCTTCTTCTTTAGGTAGGTCTTATTTTGTGCTAACTAGTATTGAAGTGTGTTGCAGGAATGTCTGTCCTTTACAGGAACTGGGCTCAGAAAAAATGGGCAAAGTATGGAAAAAGTGCGGACCGCACATGCATTGTGCGAACCGCACAATGTCAAATGCTATAGCAGAAGGCAATCGCGGCCGCAAAATTCTTGTGCGGACCGCACAAGTTGAGATGGAAAAATTGCAAACTCACTGAAGTTTGTATGCCAGAGAAATGGCCAATGTGCGGTTCGAACCAAAATCTGCGGTCGCACACGTAATTGTGCGGACCGCTGAATCATCAAAGGGTAAATGTGTAACAGGTAAAAGAGTGAGGACCGCCGAAGGAACTCTATGGCCGCACTCATATCTTGAACTTTTGGTCGTCCCGTTAAGAATAAATAGTAGGTCTCCTTCTACTATTAAAACTTTACGAACTCTGAGAAATTGAAACAAAGGCAAAAATAATGCACTCAACTGGATCACTCATCTTCCACTTAGCTCATCATCTTTGATCGTTCCTTAACACCACTTCATCACTGGTATGTTCAATTCATCTTTAGAATTTTTCAATTTTCTTAATTTGGTTTATAATTTGTTAAGTTATTGTTAGACCATTTGTCAAATTCATAACCATGTGGGCTATAATTTCTGTTGGGTAAACTCCTAGTTTCTATATGGGGGATGGGTATTTGGTTGATATAGTTTAATTGCTGCCATCATGTTCAAATTGTGCGTAAAAGTAGAAACCCTAGAACTCTACCCGATTAATTTTTTAATTGTGCGGCCGCACAAGGAATTGTGCGTTCCGCAGATCCGTAGGCTAGGGAATTTGGTGTAGCATGATTGTGCGGACCGCACTCAAAATTGTGTAGTCCGCATAAATTCAACCGCGGCCGCAGAAAAGTATGTGCAGCCATAGATCAAGCAATTCTCTGTCTTTAGAGAGTTATCATTTTTTACGTTTCAATGTGTGTCCGCACCCAAAATTATGCGGACCGCACTTCAGATTTGCAATCGCACTTAAAATTGTGCGGACCGCAGAATCATCATTGAGGCTGCACTTTCAAATTGTGCGGTCCACACAACCCCATCTCCAGCCGCACTCAAAAATGTGCGGACTGCACTTCCCCTACCCTGCATAATGTTTTATTCAGCCACTGTCTACTATTATGTACTTAAACTATAACTGACTCTTGTTGTTGTTTATTGTAGAATATGGTTAGATCACGAGGTCGTGGTGACATATCTAAAGGGAGAGGTGAGCCTTCCAGAGGCAGAGCCAAAAGCAATTTACCCCTCGATCCCCAAAGAGTACTAGGAAAGAAGCTCACAGCAGGCCGAGGTAGACAACCAGAACCCTCTGAATCAAGCTCATATGCTTCGTCTAGGGAAGCCTCGATGGGCAATTCAGTGCAAGAATAATAAGTTGTACAATCATAACCACAACTGCCTCAGGAGAGATACCAACTGAGAAATGAGCCCACCTCTTCTGAGAGTACTTCTGAGGGATCAGAAGGAAACAGTCATGCTTCAAAGCCTTCATCTACACATTCCCCAGCCGCACCAGCTACTATGGCATATGTGGATTATATCTCGGATGATGGCAGAGGGTGGGGTGATACCAGAGTTGTAGGCCTTGAGAGGTCGGAGAAGAAGGAAGTTTGGGAAGATAGGTTGATGAGACTGAATCCATTCAACAGGTTCCGAGAGTGGTGGCCACAGAGATTTCTCACTCTTGAGAAGCAGCTTTTGTTAAAAGATCTGGATAGATACATTACAAATGTGTCAAGACAATTTCGGGAGAGAAAAGGGTGGACATGGTTCACTCAAGAGGTGGTTGATGCCCAAGAGCACTTGGTCAGGGAATTTTACGCCAATGTGGCGCATATCAAGAAGGGGACCAAGGTGACGAAAGTGAGGAACTTAAAAGTGAGATTCGATCAGAGCACCCTGAACACATATTTGGGATTGTAGGATGTGGAGCCAATGCAATACTTGGAAAAGATGGCTATGGACGATGCAGCTCGCCCATGGCCAACTGAGATTCTGGAAACTCTGGGACCACTAACACCGTGGATCGCATCAGGGGTTCCTATTCAGCGAAACACCCTGAATTTTGAGACAAAGGGGTGATAGACATTTGTGTGTGGAAGAATAGACCCATGCCAGAATGAAACAAATCTACCAATCCGACAAGCAATGCTAGTCGCCTCGATCATGGACGGGTACCCAATCAATTTGAGTGCCTTGATGTCGGTAAACATGTCCTTGGTTCCCAGGCAAGGTGAAAGCTCCTACCCGTATCCCAACACTATCACTAAGTACCTTACGGATACGGGTGTGGAGTGAAGGATTTTTTATACCAAAGTGAGGGTGAAGAATCCCTTCTCATGGTACACTTTTATGGGTGATGGAAACCCAACGAAGAAGGGTCAATCCTTTACTACTGCAGGCCAGTCTGAAGAGCCTGCCAGGGTAGCTGCTGAAACAGCTGACATGCCATCCACTTTCGCTGACCCTTCTGTTGTTGTTGCATCTATGCCTCCATCTCCTTCCTCTAGCCCTTCAGCATCAGTGCCTTCAGCATCGGTTTTGAAGCCGGTGCACATGCCCACTCAGCCACGATCTGCGCTTCGAGTCTCCCAGACACCGGCGAGCCTCAACAACTGGATGCATGCAGCCACAACAAAACTGACTGATGTTTCCAGTGATGTTGCAGCATAGTCGTCCATCTTGGCACCCCAGATTCCTCCAATAGTGGAGGATACATTGAAGAAGATTTTGGAAAACCAGCAGACCATCATGGACACTCTGGTGGAACATGGAGCAGTTATTAAGGAGCTTGGGAAGCAGGTAAAGAAGATGAAGAAATCTCAAGCATCAAAGAAGGCGATAGACAAACTGAGGAGAAAAGTGATAAGGATAGCAACCGCTGGGGACCTTCCATTTGATATGTTGATGGACACAAATACAGCAGCACATTCAGTATCAGTGGCACCATCTGGCCAGTCTGAGGAGCCAGACCTGGCTGCCGACACTGCTGAGGCGGTGCGACAGATATTCACCAAACCACCTACTCATAGTGTCGAGGATGATGAGATCCAGTTAGAGGAGTCTAAGGGTGGTGACATTTCTATGGACACAGAGATGTCCAAGAGTACATAGGGAGTCCTCTTTACTCTTACCTTTCCTTATTCTTATTTTGTTAAGCATTCGGGATATTGCTTATTCTTTTTCGAGGGGGTGGAGTTTATTTGATATTTGGATGCTTTGACATTTGGTTTGTAATAAATGATAACATTTTATTTTTTCTCTTTATTTATGTATATATTCTTCCGTCTTTCTCTATTGATGTATATATTCTCTCTTTTCCCCTCTCATTATGTACATTCACTTATGTTTTTAGTAGCTTTATTTGTAGCTTCTTTATTTGTTTTCTTATTAGTCTATGTTTAATTCAATAGCTTTTTGTTTAGCCTAATAGCTTATTTTTAATTGTGTAGCTTCTTTTATGTTTTTAGTAGTCAATAAGCCTTTGATTTTCTTAATGCCATGGTTCTTTCCAAAGGTAGTTTTTGTGTGAACCGGGTGATTCTTCCCAACGATGGATGGCGTGACAACCTTCTTAAGGGATTGAGTCCGTTTTTGGTGTTTAGGTATGACTAGTAATAATAATGAATAAAAGAGCCAAACATGCTTCACTTGGTACCAACACACTTAACTACGTGCTTATGGTTAAAACAAGTTTTTCTGAAAAGAAGTAGCTCTAGTTAGTGAACTTGTAACTCTTGCATTGACTTAGGAAATCATCGAGTGGTTTAGTCGAGCCATAGTGATTTTCAATCTTGAATATGGTCGTTTTGGGCCCTTGACTCCATTATTTTTAACAATCCAGCTGCCTGAGAGGTGAGATGATTTTGTTGTAAGTCCAAGTACCCGTGTGAACGGTGTAGAACATGCCACGAGCGAAATTTTGAATTTTGCTTGGCTTGAGAAGTGATTGTAGGCTCTCCTTGACCCGCCTAAAAATTTTCCATGACCCACCAATGTTGTTATCCCTAGCCAACACATTTGAGCCTAAAACCTTTCTCATTGATCACCATGTTGAAAGCCTATGCCCGTTATGTCGTGACCCTCTCTTGGCACCCGAGCTTTCCTTAACACTCTTGTGAAATAATTGGCTAAAAACATAAGTTTGAGGGAGAGAAGAGGAGTTTGAAAAAGGTATCAAGGCACAAAAAGAGAAAAGAAATGAAGAAAAGGGAAGGCAAGAAAAAGAAAGAAGAACAAAAAGAAAAATGCAAAAAGAAAATGAATAAGTTGAAAAGTTGAAGGGATTTCAAAGAATGGTAATGATGCAAAGCATGAAGAAAACAAATAAGGAGGAAATGAATATCATGAACAAGAAAGAGTGATGCTAAATCTCTCTACCCCCCCCCCCCCCCCAAGAAAGGAAATGCCTCAAAAAGCGGCAAAGCATGAACTGATAAGAGATAATGGAGTGCTTAAGGAAAGATGAACCTGTTCTATCATAGTATATCCAACCTTAGTCTAAAAGCCTTCATTGCATTCCCAAAAAGCCCTACGTGATTTCAAGACGAGTGAGCTTACATTAGTGGTGATTTACATGAGGGGCAAGCATATGGTACATAAAGTCGTACTTGCGAAATTCTTTTGAGAGAGATGAGTGAACCTTTCATAAAACTTTAGATTGAGTGCTACATTCTTAAGTGAGGTGCAAACGGAGAGTAGAAGAGGAGGAGTTTGGGATCCACAATGACCTACCAGAAAGAGAGAGCTTCCTTGATGAATATGTCAACTCTTGATGCTCAAGTGTCACATTAGAACTATTTATGCTTAAAAGTTCAATCCATTGCCTTGTTAATAATTCATGAGTGTGTGGGTAATTGTTGGTCCCAATTGAGGTGTGATTGATGCATTTTTTTAATTGGCTGGAATAGATCTTAACATGGGGAGGTGGGAATTACTTAATTTTCTTTAGGATAAGCAAAAGCGTAAGTTTGGGGGAGTTAATGAGTGGGGATTTTGACTACTTATTAGCACCTTTTTACTTTTGTTTTCGTCCAAAAGCATTTAATTGTATTCCCGAAAACTGATGAAATATGCTTAATTACAAAAGTAATTAGAAAATGATCCACTAAGATAAAATCCAACTTAAGGAGTGATCTGAACTCAAGGACAAAATCAGGCACAAAAGCTCAAAGTGCGGACCGCAAATTGTGAAGGAAAGTTTATCAGAGTCCAAGTGCAAAGTGCAGTCCGCACATTTAATGTGCGGCCGCAGAAGCTAAGCAAGATCAGAAGTTTAGAGACTTCTCATTCCAAGCTCAAAGGAAGTATGGACCGCACAATTATTGTGCGGCCGCAGAAGTCAGCTACACGGTCGCACTCAGAAATGTGCGGTCCACAAAAAAGCCTTGTGCGGTCGCACCCAGAAATGTGTGGACCGTAGATATGAGAGATGAGGCCGCGGTTCAGAATTGCATAGTCGTAGATTCAACTCCTATCAAGATTGAAGAAAAGTATAAACCGCACATGGAATTGTGCGGCCGCAGAACCTCCGTAAAGGGCAATTTTTTCTGAAAATTCCAGCACTGTATAAATAGAATAGTTTCAATTTTTTTGGTCAACTTTTGTACTTTTTGACATCAACAACCGTTTACTTTGCTTCTTTTAGTTATTTGTTTTCAGCTTTTTGAATATTAGTTTTATCATTTCAATCATTAATATTGGTTTAATTGTCACTTCTTCTTTATCTTCTAATTTAAGCATGAGTAGCTAGATTTTCACTAGGGTTGTGACCCAACCCTAGTGTGTAAGCTTAATGGATGTTTGATTAATTTCTTGTTTATTGTTGGGTGTTAATTATATAGCCATGTTCTTGATTTTAATTGAATATTTAATGGTTGCAAATATTATTTCATGCCCAATTGACTTGGTCTCTTCTTGAGAAAGACGGACTTAGTCTAGGAAAACTTGGCTAGCAAGGAATTGGGTCAATCGAGAGATTGATCCCAATTAAAGGGTTGAATCTAGAGATAGTAAAACCCGGCTTGAGCTTATTATCAAATGTTTTGTTCAATACCCAGTTGGACTTGAGAAAGTCAAATTGGGCAAAATCACTCTCTGACCGAGAGGTATTGAGTGGGTACTCGAGTGTTGATATCTATAATCCACCCCGACCAAGAAAACAAGCTTTAAGGCTTACAACCCATTAAGAGAACACCTAGGTGAAGGTCATAGCCCTAGGCCTTTTTACTATTTGAAAAACAAACAAAAACAATTTGCTAGTCTTTATCCTTAGTTTAATAGATTAAGAAACAAACCAACTTTTGTGGAAGTGTAATCCGAGATAATTAAGCTCATTCACTCAAATATATACTCCTATCCCCATTCATAGCTCCCTGTGGAAAACCAAGCCCGACTCCTAGTTGGGTACTATTATTGCTCGGACCTTTCACAACCTCAAATAGAGGTGTGGCTTGGACAAGATCAGTGTGAATCTACCGAACAACTGGAACGTGGCACACTTAAAGCGGTACTACTGCTAAGTGACGACCTTAATTACTCTGTAAACATGTTACCAATTGGACTAACATTTGCAGGTAAACGACGAAGGATGGTTATGGATGTTATGTATGAAAGCACGCGTTGTACTCTTCTTCCCTTGAACCATTTCTTGTCTCAAAATGGGCTTTTCAGCAATTATTTTAACGAGGCAACAATAAAACATGCTAACTTAGATTTGAATGTCGGTCTCAAACCGGAGTCAATGGGTGTTCATTTCGCATCAACAGTATCTGAGCCCTCTCAAGATCGGCCTCGAATACTAGGGCCATTACCCTCGGATTAAATATTTTATCAAGGAGAAAAGAAAGCCTTGTATGCTAGAAGCTAAGGCTCGGTGGTTAGGATTAATCATGTACTTTACACACAAAAATGAAATAAAGTTCCGCCTTGCTATTACACATTCTCTTGCCTCTTAAATTCCGGATCCTAAGAGCCCACGGGCTACCTCTATTTGAGGACTATTGAGCCCAAGGGCTACCCCTATTCGGGAACTATCGAGCCTAAGAGCTACCCCTACTCGGGGTCTGTTGTCCGAAAAAAGTTAAGATAACTCGGGCTACTAAATCTCAGAGGCACCAAGACTATTAGGCGGTGCTAGAATACAAAAGGCTACGGCCACCCTAAAAACAACTCGGAGATGTCCGAAGCTCGTAATCAGAAAGTAAGACCTTTATAAAAATTCGAAACCTGCTAAAAGGTTACCATCGGAAAAAATATCGTCTAAAATCATTTAAGCATATTGAAATAACTTCCGGTCACACTGAGTTTTCAAAGCCTCGAGCAAAAAAAGTTTCATCGAAGTCAGGCTCTGTTCGGACATCTGAAAAAAGAACGCCTTATAACGACATTTGATTCTATGTTAAGGCATTAGAAACATTACAATAATAGAAATTATGAAAATGTACTGAAAAAGTAAAGACTCATAATTGCCAGAAAGGGAAAATTTTATATATATTCCGGAATATATTTACAAAGGCCTCATAAAAACGGCCTCAAAATAAACAAGTGCGTGTGTGTGTGTGTGTATATATATATATATATATATGAGACAAAAACCCAAAAAGTAATAAGGCATTTTTGCTCGATCTTCACCGGGGCCCGCTTATCACTAGAACCACCGGAGCCTTCGGATCCCTCGGAACCCTTGGAGTCTTCGGCACCTTCGGGCTTGTAAATCTTCTTCGCCTAGGGCATGGATCTCTTCGAGGGTCTCCTTTCGGAACAACCGCTTCATATATTCGGACTTTGCCTTCAGGTGGGTCTCAGCTACCTCCATATCGGCCTTTTATTGGGTCACCATCTCTTCGGCATCGGCGGAGGTTGTGTCCAATTTGGACTTCACAACCTCATATTCTTTACTGAGGGCGTCTCGTTCTGCGACTGCCGAGCTCAACTGTACTCGGAGATCATCATTCAATTGAGACCACTTGTCAGCTTTGTCTTTCTCCACCCGAAGTGTCAACCAATGCTAGCTTCGCCTTAGCGGTTTCCCTCTTCGAGGCCATTAGGTCCATTATGCTTTTCCACCCGTATGTCATGGACCGGACCTCGTTCATCTCGACTCGGAGTTGGCCGATCTTATGTTGGACCTGCGAGGTTTTGTTGTTAGTCACCACGACTAGCCTATCATTTTTTTGCTTCAAAGACCTTAACTTTTCAACAAGGTTGGCATGTTTCCGATTCAGGGTTGATGCTTCCTTCTAAGCCTTGTCCAGCTCGGCCTGAAGATCCTTGACGACCCCGTCATGTTGCTCATTGAGAACTATGTACATAACCTTCTTCCAAACTTGCTCCTTGAGATCGAACTCGAGCTAGTTGATTTCAAAGCGACCGGAGGAAGTTCTCATTGTGAAGCACTAAGGCCTACACAACAACGAAAATAGTAAGAGATATCGAAACTTAAGTAGAATTCACGAGGGACTGTTGATGCCTTACCCGATTCAGTGGCTGCTTCGCCTCGTTGGAGATACTCTACGCGCCCACCTCGTTCATCTATACCTGGTCCTCCTTGGTCACCAGGCATCGGAGGTAGCTGGCTATGGCCACGGGAGTGGATATAACCCGATCATCCTCCAGGACCGTAAGAATAATCATTCTCTTACGGCCATGGTCCACACTCGGAGTGAAAAACTGTTTCACCAGTTATGGGGTAGAACTCGGCTCGCCAACTACTGAAGGCGCATCCTTCTTCGGCATCTCTAAGTCGCCCAGCCTAGAAAAGTCTTCCAAAATGGACATGTACAAACCATCGAAGAAGGAGTGGAGAGGGTCGTCTGCGCCATGAACTCCTTCACTCAAATTTTCCTTTCCTGCTTGGGCCTCTTCAAGCATGGATTCGGTGTAGGGGGGGCATATAGATGATGTCTATCACACCTGTCGCCTCTTTCGGAATGGAAGCAGCTTCTCGGGATGTCTCGGCCCCCTTCTCCATCTCGATCTCTCGAGTCGGGAGGAGATCAGCCTCTTGGTTATTTTCCTCGAGTGACGCCTGCTCCCCGGCAGGGGTCGGTCCGTGAGAAACCAAGATGTCGTCGTATTTAGACTCTTCCCTAAGCCGGTGAAGCGAGCTACAGTCTGGCACCCAGGACTTGGTATTCTGGTTGGGCTTACGAGCTTGGAAGACGGCCTCTTTTTTGGCTTCACCTCGAGACTTAGGGAGACCGAGGAATTTTTTTTCCTTTTCTTATCCTCTCTTGCGGCAGGCTCGGGATGTCTCATAATGGAGGGATCAATGGATAAGGACGCTTCACGTCCCCTTCTAATGGCCTAAGTTCAGTTGTCTTAGGCAAGCCTACAAAGAAAAGAGAAAAGGTCAGCGTCGTGTGAGTTTGAGGCATGGTAATAACTATTCGGGGGAAAGCCTTACCATGAGAATATGCCTCACATCTGCCCTTTGAAAGTTTGTGCAACGCGTGCTCGAAGTATGCCATCTTCTTACAGATGTCTTTGATCCACTCCTTGACCATGGGACCGCGTTGGGAACCCGGGAAATAGTTGTACGACCACAGACACTAATGATGAGAAAGGAGGTAAAGGAAAATTGACACTTAAGGAAAGGCTACACTTATGAGATGCATTCCACTTCTCGGGGAATGGCAGGAACTCGGGAGGAATCAGGTCTTAAATTTTTACCCAAACAAAATTCCCCTGCCAACCTCGGTCCCGATCTCGTCGATATTCGAAAAGAGAGCCTTTCTGGCTTGGCGGGCAAGCTTGATTAGTCCATCTCGAAAGATTCAGGGATTGTACAGTCCAAGTACATGGTCGAGGGTAAACCAAGGAGACCCAGTGTTGTTCACGAAATGACGGAGGAGTATCACGATCCTCCAAAAGGACGGGTGGATTTTCCTAAGACACACCTCGTACCTCTTACAAAAGGCCAGGATCACCGGGTCTACCTGTCCCAGTGTGAAGGGGTAAGTGTAAACCCTTGAATACCCTTACACGTGGATAGTAATGCCATCCTTGGTCCTGAGGACAATCACATCTTTGTCTTCCCATTTACAGTCCTCTCGGACTATGGGAAGGATATCTTCAGTAATGGAGCATATATATCTCCATGCTCCTTCACCCCGATCTTGTTTGGATGAGGCCTTCTCCACTTTGAAGTCGTCTGCGACTGAAAAGGCCCCGGCAATAAAGCTTTTCATGTGGGGCTTCAGGGCCGCTTTAGTAGTAGTCACTTCGGGAGCGGGAGCAGCTGTCTCGAGAGAAACCACCTCGGGAACAGCCGCCTCGTTACCTGCGGCCGGTTGGGAAGATGAAGAGGTAGCCTGCTAAGAAATTGACTTGGAAGTATTAGCCATCGTGATTTTGAAAATAAGAAGAATTGAAGGGAAGATATGAAGGTTTGAAGGAAAAAGTATGAAGGTTTGAAGGTAGGATTAAGATCTGGGTAGAAACTTAAGAACAGTTAGGAAGATTTCAAGATCAAAGGTAAAGAGATGAAGATTTAAAAGAGTTGATAGCCGCTAGAGAATTCGAATAGAAAAGCTAGGATCTGAAAGTGGAAGAGGTCCAAAATGTCCAAGCTTTTATAGGAGAAAATGTAATCAATACGCGACGTTTCGCTTCGAAGGGACCAACCGGTGATTGACACGTGCCCGAAGTCAGAACGACGCGATTGATGGGACGTTTCGACTTATTCGTTGTCTTAGTTATAATGTACGAAGGAAGGAACTAGGGTTCATCTATCGTTTCCCATCATTTCGGCGAACCTATACTTTGAGAAACGAGGGGCCTATCTGTATACGGGTGAATTCGGGGTCAGCACACACCCCGAGCTCTCGATGAGTCAAACGAAGTAAGATGTATGAATGTATGAGATAGAGATCAAGTCTGAGAATGCTTTGATTCGAGGCTGGAACAGGGTGCTCACCACCGGGCCTGACAAGACAACACCCCCGAACCTGGAACGAGCTCCAAATCATCAGAAAGCATTACAAACGGTTATACATGACTAACGGATCTCGCCCGATATCAGTAGCGTATCAATGGTTGATGTACAAAGAGGATTTCTACCTTTTTTAGAGTTGTATTAGTGGTAAAACTCCCCTACTATATAAATGGGAAGTTTCTTATTCAATAAACACATTGTAATATGCATATCAAGGCAATATAAAATTTATTTATTTGCTTTTTAGCTATTGAAAGGTTCTCATTTTAATCATAGTTCTCCATATACATTTGGCTTCGAATAAAGGGTCCGGACGAGGGCAAAACTACTGTTAAGCTTAAATCCGAGCCCGGACTCAACGTCTCAATGGTTATTTGTTTCATCTTTGATTCATTTATCTAACATTCTTAATTGATTGTGTTGAATCATTCCACATATCCTTAAAAGCGCGTACAAATTTAATTGTTATTCATTTTAAAGGTAAACACCAATATTTCACCTTAGTTGGCGGTACAAAACTACAAAATATTGGCATATTACATATATTAAAAGTCACAAATTATTTACTATGAAATTCGACTTAATAAAGAAGCACATCATCTTCACATTTTGAATGTGACGGATAATTTGACATGCATAATTAAAGTTAACAACAAAAAGTGATGAGAAAATTATTGCTGAGAATTTGAAAAAGGTTAAGCATTGCCTATGATTATTACAGGCATAACTTACCTAACCCTATTCTTTTAGGATTTTTATTTTGATTAAATAAGAAATTAAAAAAAGCTAGTCGAATCATATAACCGTCATCCTCTTTCTTTTATTTTCTCGCAATCATCCGATCCTTTGCATTCTTGCTGCATCTTGTGACTTGAATTTTATGTAATTTAGTGATAACTGTGTAGAAATTCATAGTCCGCCTAACTTTTTCTAAGTTTTAATCTTATTTGTTTCTCAAATACTTAGGAAGAATCTTGTCTTCTTCTTCCATACATATTACACGAATAAACACAAAAATTGTAAAAACCACAACTTGAAATTTTTTAATCCTTGAAAACAGTCTTGCCAATATTGACTAATCAGTATTATACATAAAATATAACCAAGTAGAAAACACGCCTTGCAATTATTAAAATATATGGTGTGGTGTGGGTAATATATATCGATTTATCGAGTACCAACCTTCAAAATAAGTATGCCACGTGGGATATCAATAGTCTGGGCCGGCGTTATCAATAAAAAATGTGTCTTCGGCTTTGAGCCGCAATTTTAAATTTTGACGACCAACTTAAGTTTGAAAAATCACGAGGAGAAGGAATTATCAAAGAGTAACATGAAACACAAACATGCAATAAGATAATAAAGTAATATCAAAAACTACAATTTTAAAAGAAATACTCTCCGCTCCGGGTAGTCTAGGCCGGTTAAATTGTCTCATAGCCAATTGTCAACCTTTGACTTCAAACTTCTCCTTCTATAAATACCATCCTTTCTCTCCTTAGCCCATCAACACCATCACTGTATTTTCCATTATTTTAGGAAACTATAACCCACCATATATATATACTTGAACAAATCTCCTTCATTCTATATACTGAGAGAAAGTGATCG
>ML260986.1:0-48585 GCA_005239495.1 Nicotiana undulata
ATAAGCTATATTCGATATAACATTAGCTATATTAAGATGTCTCTCTCTCTCTCTCTATATATAAGCTATATATATATGTATATATACTAAGTGTGTGTATAATATATGAAATAAATATTAAATATTATTTATTTAAAATCTTTTATTATTACTCACATACATACGAATATTAATAAATTTAAAAGCGTTTTCCGTCCGAAATCGGTCGGAAATATTTAGTTATAATTTATTTCAGTTGGTTAATTAAATATATAATTAAATGTACAAAATTCCGACCGCAAATTGGTCGGAAAGTTGGAATTTTTTTTATTCCAACGTTACTTTTGAACATTATATAAATATTTGATATATTTTCGACCAAAATCGGTCGGAAAACCGAAAAAATTATAATAAATAATTACTTTTCAAATTAGATAAAATGTTGACCAAATATTTGACCAGTTTCCGACCGTTTTCGGTCGGAAATTTCGTAAATTTTCAAAAATAATTATTTTTCGAGCATTATTGACTAATGTTTGACCAAGTTCCGACCAAAATCGGTCGGAAATATCATTATTTTTGCTGTCCCCAAATTTTGTTGATTTATGCGACCAACTACTCTTATTTCAGACCGATTTCGGTCGGAAAATTTTCGGACGGAAATAGCCTGATTTCTAGTAGTGCGATCTACTGAACTCGTAAGCACTACACTAGCTTCACCGCAGCATACAACTTGTATGATACGAGAGAGGCTCTCACTACTCGAGCTGCCTTGAGTTACCAAAACAAGCTAGATCAAGTCAAGTACGAACAAATATTTTTTTGCTTAAAATAAAGTTTTGCAATATACGTTACATTAACGAATTCTCTCAAGGTCATTGATTGTACACCTTCATTCGCAGCATGTTATAAATTTACATCCATACTGAAGAGGTAAAGATGAAAATTTTAAGTAAAATCATAGAATATGAATCTTTGAGACTCATGGATTATGAAGTGGTTTAACGATCTGGCTTCCTTATAGTAGAAATGACACTAGGTAACTATTCTAAAGGGCTGCTATTTAGGAATTAGCTAGTGCGTTCTGAATTTAAGTTTTTCAGTTTATTCATTAGGACAAAAGTGTTCTAAATTACCCCGAAGTTAAGATTTTTAGTTTAAAATTTTAGGACAAAATAAGTATGGCTAATCTCTATATACCGTCCCTGAAAGTGGCAATCTGTACACTTGCCCCTTCCTTATCTCACGTGATCCAATTAATCCAGATTCATGTCAGTTGGTTCATTAAGTGAATTAAACTCGTATTGAAGGGTACTTTATCCTCACGACTAAAACTCTATGCCTATAGTTAAGGATAAACGGTACCAAGTATTTATTTCTCAAGCTTTTAATAAGAAATGCAGGATTAACGTGATTTGTAACTGCTAATTAAAAATGAGCCATAGTTTTAAAATTAATCAAAAGTTTGGCTACATTTTAATGTGAAAATAGAACTTGGACAAATGACTCTTAGTTAAGATCCGAAGAAGTTCTAGCATAATGTGTTGGAGTTCGATTTTTTTACATACGAAAATGCATCATAATATGTTATAATTCATAATATGCTGATCTAACATAATATGTTGGAATTCTATAATCCAGCGTATTATAGTGAATTTCTTTCGTTTTTTCGCTAAAGAGCTTTTTTGTTCAGATTTTATCTTCTAATTAAATAATGACTATTTTATAACTACTTTATAATCACCGATTATTTTTTAGTTACCAATCCAAAAACTAGCCAACCCTTGCTATATTGAATCTTTTAATACGTTAAAAAAGGAAGTAACTTAATAACTAATAAAAAATCTGTTAACATCTTTTGTGGCCATGTTAAGAAAGCAATGAACATCTCTTTCCAAGCCCTTTTAATTAGCACAAAAATTTATTATTCTCATATAATAAAATAGGAATGCATTAAACAATTATTAAAAAAATTTCAAGCTTTTATTTTAATTTTTAAATTGCAACTAATTCTTAGTTCTTCAACAAAGGCCATTTTTAACCAATAGAAAACTACCATATGCGTAAAAAAGTTGTAATTAATATTTGAAAACTTTATTATTTTCTTACTTTCATTATTGGACCTTTATTATTAATATTTTTTTCTTGTATGGCTTCATTGTGAATGCAATAAATCTTCTTTCCAAGTTCTTAAGTTTTTCTTGTATAGAACTTATTTAATATTTCAAGGCTTTGAACTAAGCTTCTCAAATATTCATATATATCAGTTAGATTTTGTGTAACACTAACCAAAGTAATATATTGAAACATATTGCTAACATATTGTTAGCTTGAAAAAACTCTTATCAAATTTTTTACTTGCTATAGGAAAAAATATAGCAATGATCTTGCTAAAAGATGTGGATAAGTTAAGAGAAATATACATCATTAGGTACAAGTTGGATTTTTACTCTTTTGGTTTGTCGTTTTGATATGATGTGTAATAACAACCATAAATGCGTGTAAGAGTAAACTCGAATAACAACTTCAATTAAAGCATATAAGAGTTAACTCGGCAATGAGAGGTAGAACAAGTAATAATAACTTCAATTAAATGCATCTAAAAAACCTAAGAGTCTAAACTGATCAATTTTCATATATAAGGACGTGTACATACTCGTCACTTTGTGTACATGTCTTTCACATAACTCAAATAGTGCAATTAAATCAAATTCTACGGGGTAAAGTTTCACACACAAAGTTAGACAATATACTTACCTCAACTAGGTCAAATCAACACTAAAAAATGACTTTTCCTTCAAAATCCGCCTCCACATGGCTCAAATCTAACAAAAATGACTTAATATCAATGTAAGAGAAACCAATTCCGATAATTAAAGTTAAGTTCGTTACACAATTCCCCAAAAGTCAATAAAAGTCAACCTTGGGCCCGTCTGGTCAAAACCCAAGTCCAAGGATAGATCTCAACTACCCATAACCTCACGAGTCCCTATATGTGTTTTGTTTTCAAATGCGAGTTCAATTTCATTCTCAAATCTCAAATTCAATTGTCAAAACATAGACAAAATCCCCTTGAAACTCTCTTCAAATTGCATGGATTAGAGGTTAAATCTCATAAATAATCAAGTATTATAATTGAAAATGGATCAAAGTTACTTATGAAAATTCCTCCTCAAAATCTTTTACCGAGTTTAGGATTCTAAAATGTGATAAATGAAGTCAAGTCTTGTTTTCAAGCCCTTTTGTTTAGGTGTTGTCACGACCCAAAATTTAACTAGTCATGATGACACCTAATCCAACCCGCTATGTAAGTCAGTTATCAACTATCCAATTTCAATGAAATTTAATAAGACAATTTAAGTAAAAGAAAATATCTGAATCTTATACATTCCCTAATGGCTGGTAGTACAAATCATGAGCTTCTAAGACTTAGAGTTTAGGCCAAATAGGTGTACGACCCCTTAAACTTGGCTCCAGTTTCCATTTTGATACTTTAACTTAAAAGCTTTTCCTATTGAAACTTCAACGTCATATAAATTATGCCTATTGAACACATCTGATGATGTGGCGAAAAGAGTGTGTCTCACCTCTCTTTAGACGCGTGAAGTTTGCCAAAATCATATTTTTTTTCCTTTTGTTTTATTAAAAAAAGCATAGTTTTAAATTCTTCCTTCTGCTCTCCGAGCCACCATCCCCACCGTCATTCCCTCACATCGACCAGAAAGCTCCTTCACGCCACAAAAACACTATGAAATTCAGCAGCGGCGGCTATGGATTAAATGCCTATTTCAGTAGTTTTAATAAAAAATAAATAAAATTGCACCGTGAAATTCTTTAGTTAAATTGTAAGCATATGACCTGAGACAGTCAAAATGAACTGCATCGTGAAGCTCGAAACAACAGAGATAGCAGTGGTGGCCTGTAGTCGCCTCTTGATGGTGGCATTTTTGGCCCGAGCTTTGCAGCTTCTTTTTTGGAGAACTTTTACCTTAATGGTTGTCTTCTCCTCTTGAGATTCATTAAATAGATTGGATCTCGGATTCTTCAGACACCATGGTTGAATGCTTGGAAGTTTCTTTTAGATTGAAGTTTTAGGAACAAGAAATTAACAGTATGATTATTTTGCTTCTCGGTTTAACTGGAGAAGATAGTTCTCCATGTCGGCTATTGATTTAACAGTATGGTTGGTTTGCTTCTTTTATTTTGCTTCCATGGCGGCTATTGATGGGAGGAAATAGAACAAGTGGGGAAATGCGGAGAAGACGATGGAATTGTTGGGGGAATTTATGTATAATATTGTTTTTTTGTTTTCATTTTTTTAAATACTATTTGGGCCAAAATGCCACATGTCTCCCTTTCATTTGTCATTTTGCCAAGTCATTCATGTGTGAATTACACGCACCTTATTGTTTTTACTGGTTATGAGTAAAGTTTTCAATATACCCACGTTATATAATATTAAAGTGTTCAATAGGAAAAACGTTTAAGTTAAAGTGTCAAAATGGAGACTGGAGCCAAGTTTAAGGGGCTGTACACCTATTTGGCCTAGATTTTACAAAGTTGGTATGAAATAATACATCATCTGTTCGAAATGTGCATAAACATATTTTTGATAATCTAAGGCTACCATGAACAAGAGGCAGCTACCACCGGAACACAGGTACATCTTCAAATTCAGCTCCCATCGAACACAACAGCATAAACAACCAACATCTGCACACAAGGTGCAAAAGTGTAGTATGAGTACAACCGACCTAATGTACTCAATAAGTAATAAACCTAACCTCAGGTTGAAAGTAGTGACGAGCTGGGACAAAGGTCCGGGTCCAACACCGATAGCCAACAACATTTCATAACAACATAATGAAAGTAATAAAAGGTAGTAACGCAAAGATAAAATGCTTAGCTCGTTCACAGTTCCAGAAAATAGGCATGCTTTTCACGTATATCAGTGAAAACCATATATTTTACAAAAAATGCGAAAAATGTGAGTAAGTTTGAAAACTGTAATTTTTCCCAAAGGCTTTCAACAAGTAAATGTTTCATTTTCAAAGACATAAGGAAAATCCATCTCTATGCCTACATATCAATGTATGCATGCCAATTGAAATACCATGCAGTGATAAAACCATATGCATACTCTCGGTGCATCAATGCACTCAGTCCTCCCAATCACTCAGTCCTCTCAATCACTCAGTCCTCACAACCACTCAGTCCTGCCTATTACTCATTCCTCACAGTACTCAGCACTCGTACTCAGCACTCGTACTCGGCACTCGGAACTCACACTCAGTAGGTACCTGCGCTCATTGGGGATGTGTACAGACTCCGGAGGGGCTACTTCAGCCCAAGCTGTATAACAAGCCAATAATGGCATACATTAGTAAAACATGTTGCGGCATGCATCCCGTTCCCATCATAAATCAATAAACACATGCTGCGGCGTGCAGCCCGATCCCATAAACATCTTCACCATCAGACCCTCGACCTCACTCAGTCATCAATCTTTTCAGTCTCTCGGGCTATGAATGTCATGAAATCAGCCCAAAAATAATGATGTGATGTATCAATAAATGGTAATAGAGACTGAGATACGATGTGCATATGAATGCGTATCACTGAGTATGTGTCACGACCTGGAATTCCCACCATCGGGACCGTAATGACGCCTAACATTATATTTACTAGGCAAGCCAACGTAAGAGATTTATTAACCAATTCTCTTACATTTAAATAATTAACTCCAAATAAGCTATAACGAGTTAAAATAAGCGCGAAGTTTTATATAACAACTTCATAATATGTACTACTACCCAGAATATGGAGTCACAATTCACGAGCATTCTAGAATTTACTACAAGTAAAAGTCTGAAAGGAATACAATTGTTTTCGAAATAAAGAAACAGTAAAGTATGAGGTATAGAAGGGGGCGTCAGGGCCTGCGAACGCCGACAAGTCTACCTTGGGTCTCCTATCGGGTGGATCCTACAACCAACCTCTCGATTAGCTCGGACCAACTCTTAAATATGCACAGGAAGTGCAGAGTGCAGTATCTGTACAATCGACCCCACTGGTAAATGCCGAGCCTAACCTCGACGAAGAAGTGACAAGGCTACAACGGGTCACTCACACTACATCATGTGCACAATATATATAATAAAAGCAGAAAAGGAAAACATAAGAGAAATAAGCAGTAACTTGCAAGAAATAACTATAGTTCTCAGAAGCAATTTAACAGCGTTTAGATACTACCAATGCTTTAGTGTAGATAAGAATATTGTACATCTAACATAGTGCGGGGAAATCATAAGCACATAGGTTGTTGTGGCGCGCAACCCAATCCCTTTGTACATATCATATTCCTCCCTTATTTCCTCATAATAGCATAAATAACAGAATACAAATAAAAGTGTTGCAACGTGCAACCCGATCCCACCATATTATAATAACACAATCATAGTTCACCATTATTCCACCAAATAATCCATCCTTATCATACATGTTGCGGCGTGCAACCCGATCCCACCGTACAACATCATTTAACCCTTATTCCTCCTCAACATATCACCTTTATTCCAGCTGTTGCGGCGTGCAAACCCGATTCCACCATATCAATATCAACTATTCAGTATGTACAGAAATTTCACAATTCAAATCACAGAACCCTTCACAATGGTTAAACTTCAAACCGAACAAATAGGAAGCTTGTACACTATGAAAATTCACACAAGTAATACTACTCAGCGATACCAATTCAGAATATACCATAAAAGTACCGATAAACCAGCTTAAGAAAATCATAGGAGATAATGAAGCTACAAAATAACTAATACCATTAATAGAGGAAAACGATGTCTAACAAGTAGCAATTAGGCATGTGAGTACAAGTAAAACATGTAACAGTTAAGGCAGAGAAAGAGACAATATGAGAAGAACGAGAAAGAAACATGCAAAACAGATAAATTGGCGGTGTATAAGTACTCGTCACCTCACATATACGCCGCTCACATGAATTTTATATAGCAAATAGGTCGAGGGTTCCTAATTCCCTCAAGTCAAGGTTAGGCACAACACTTACCTCACTTCGCAGTCAATTCAAAGCTCTACCAGAGCCTTTCCCCTAGAATCCGCCTCCAAACCACTCGTATCTAGCCACAATTAACTCAATAACATCAAATATTGCCAAAGGAAGCAACTACAATGCATAAATTTAGATTTTCCAGACTTTACCCCAAAAAGTCAAACATCGACCCCGCTCCCATTTGGTCGAAACCGAGGTTCGGACCAAAATCATTTGCCCATTCACCCCCGAGCCCGGTTATGTAATTAGTTTTAAAATTCGACCTCAATTTGAGGTCTAAATCCCAATTTTTCCAAAAAATCCCTAATTCTACCCAAATCCCCAATTTCCACCATGCAAATCCTAGATTTTAGGTTAACGATTTGTGAAATGTAATGAAAGATTGAAAGAAAATGGGTTTGAATCACTTACCAATGTTTTGGTGAAGAAATGGTCTTGGAAAAATCGCTTATAGCGTTTTAGGATTTGAAAATTTGATGAATGAGATAAAAATTCCGTCTAACTTAAGTTTTGATTAGTTGCAGGTGTCACATTTATTAGCGAACCCCGCAAACGCGAAGATTGGCTGCACCTGCTGACCTCGCAAATGCGACCTAGCGTTCGCAAATGCGAACAACCAGGATCGCAAATGCGGTTATAACTTCACAAATGCGAAGGTGTCCCTGCCAGCCCACTGCTCGCAAATGCGATGGCCTCTTCGCAAATGTGAGGCTCGCATTTGCAAGTTAGACCTTGCAAATGCGAAGTTTGCAGATCTGGTGTATCAACTGCTGGTTTTTAAGTTCAACACTCCATATCCTATCCGAAACTCACCCGATCCCTCAGGGCTCCAAACCAAACATACACACATGTCCTAAAACATAATAGGAACTTGCTCGCGCGATAAAATCGCCAAAATAACACCTAGAACTACGAATTGAGCACCAAATCAAATAAAATTTTCAAGAAACCTTTAAAACTTATATTTTCACAACCGGATGTCTGAATCACGTCAAACTAACTCCGTTTCTCAAAATGACCGGTCGAGTCGTTACATCCTCCCCCACTTAAACATATGTTCGTCCTCGAACGTGCCGGGAGTCATCCCAAAGCCGTCAAACCGTCGTGTAACCTTACCATGCATATACTCGGGGGTGATCACACATCACCCTATTCCATTTAGGCCCGACAACACCATATAACTAATGATAATTAATTCAACCTTAGCCCGTAAACCTTAGAATACAACTTCCAACATCCGAAATTTCTTGTAAGACCCGAATCTCGCATCCACACAATGTATAAGTCTGAACAAGCTGTGTCAAGCCATAACCATTGCCCAAGATGCAATCATATGATATACCACATAACTCAAATACCCAAAGCAATATCTTTCGACCACAATAGGTGCTCGATGACCAACCCGACACCGGTAATAAACCTCATATAAAGCAAAACCTCGTTCTAAAACCCGTACACATGACATGATGAAAGAACACACAGAAACTCATAACCATTCATCGGATCAACAAGTCATGGAGCTCCCTTTCCTTCGACAAGAACTATAGCAAATTTCTAAGCCGATCAATGACATTATCCTTTCAAATATACCCCAATCAAATCTGATAGTACCAATTCTAGATCCGACGACCTCATCTTACCAATTACAAGTTATTCAACTGACTTGCCACTCCAATACTACTTCGAGCCATAAACCGTGCAATTTGTGCACCAGTACGCAACAATTCAAACGTACACAATCATAGAAAATGACTCAAACGAGAGAACCATCCCGCAAGTTCAACAAGTACCACCACAACTGAAATGCTACGAACCCATCATACTTAGAAGAACCAATACACACAAATCTTACACAAAGGATCATATCTTAACATAACCCCGCTACAATGCGTGGCCCAATCCAAACACTGGTCCTTATGAATACCTCAGCCACCATGCTCAAAATCAATAACCACGCGCAACTCGACATCAAGTACCCAAGGTTCATTCATAATCACGTAGAGACAAATAACACAATACCACAATCCGAAAAGAACATAACCAGTGCACAATCAATCATTTGACACCCTAATACCCATCTCGCTCAAACTCCGCCATGAGGCCCAAATAGAACCGCACCATGTGTGCATATAACCAACGAATCACAACACCTCGTGGCATAGATAGGTAACTCATAGAACATATTGGAACACGAATAAGCTCAACTCCAACCGAATTGCACACCCCTTAACAATAGCAGTGCGGAGTCAACCAATTCGACTCGGTGCAAAATACACATCCCTATTGGGACCCCAAATCAACTCTGGTCACCCACAAATAGATAATAACCCTCCTAAAGTCCACCATGAACTCACCATAACACATTCCATCATCTGGATAGCTTTAGCCACATCTTCACAGTCCAAAACCACGAAACAATCTACTTCTGAGAATTCCTGGCCCCCAAATCCATAGAACACACGAATCACCATATTTGATCCCAACTTCGCCTGAATGTATAACACATCTATCATACATGATCATCCCACGAGGAATACTTCTATTATTCTTCTGTGCCACATCGCAAAAATCTGAATATTAGCAGTCGATCAACCGGACGAGTACCACAATGCCAATGAAGCATCCGTAGGTCAGAACACATTGCGCCTTCTGAAATGCGCACCCTTCTCAAGAATTACCAATTAGTAATAACATTCATCTAGGCATCTGAAACCGTCCATGTTGTCTAAGAATCTATGTCATTCCCTTCAAAACTCACCTGTAACCTTGCACATGCAAATCTCAATCCCACACAACACACCACATCTAACATATGATCAATTCCATCATATGAAAAATCCGGGAATCTTATAATCAACTCCGAGTCACAAGAAAATTACATACTCAATTAGCCAGGAACCTTATATTTGATATCATCCAGGAGAAAATCACAACACGCAACATGCTCCTCACGCCAGCAGGAAATATACACCTTAAACCGTGGTAGAAACCAATGAGAACACTTTGAAATTAATTTGTTCATAACCCAGCTATCAGAACCGAATCCCTCTAACTCAACCAAGTCACGCATGTCGCCAAAACCCAAGGGAATTGCCACAAAACACCTGTAGAAACTCACCACATCATAAGTGCCCAAAGAACGAATCATATCCATTACGGTGTTGATCCAATCCACTACTAAACTGCCCTATTCCTCCGAGTTCTTTCCGAATTGCTTCAAATTGATACTTCTCCTTGCTAGAATACTAAGATCCTTAACCAAAACTCACCGCACGGACTTTAGCATAGAACCACACTGCCCTAAGGCCCATAAGCCGCCGAATTCCCTCTTAAGTACCCCAAAAGTACCACAACTGATATACCCACTTTGAAGAGACCTTATGCAAATCTAAAGTTGTTTCCTTCACCTCCCTGATACTGAAATGTAGAATCCATAAGGATATAGAAATACCGCAAGTCTCGACACCATCCAACTTAAATATCCAATTCTAGCCATATACAAATCGGAAAAATTCTCAATTGCTACACATGAATCTTGAATCCATTAGAACCTTCTCGAGAGTCATCCACTCTGCTCAAATCTCGATTGCACCGCCCAAACGGTCGAACGACCTCTGCCCCATTGGTACAATGACACCTGAAAAAGTAATTCACACCTCTAAACAACCGAGTAAATTCCTACTCCATACACACTAAATCTTTCACGAATAACTACTCAATCATTCCATGATTTCCATATACCCATAGAGTGTAATACAACTCGTATCTAGAAATTACCTTACTCGAGTCATCCTCGATTTCAACCTCTGGAAGTCATAAGTGATTCACAAGTATACCTCAAATCAAAATCAATACAACCCATAACCGTGCAACCAAACGTCGATAGTAGACTCCCCCACTTGGCTCAAATCCATGGAATAAAACATATGATAACTTACAATAACCATACCCTATCAGTGCCATAATATCGCGGTAAGATTCAACTAAATCCTTCATAAGCTCATGTAACACAAACCATCTAACACCTCAAATCATGTGCAAATATCGCATTCATTCTCGTGATGGTCAGGCCAACTATTACAACCGATCCAACCTCAAAACGCACAAATATAACCCATTGGTAGAAAAGAAATCCTCCACACAACATCATAAAATTTACGCTTCCGTAGATTACCTCACAGGTTATAACCCTCATGCTTAGCCTCAAACTAACATCTCTTTATACCTTTTCACAACCACAACTACTACGCAATCACTTAATATTCTTGAGTCTGAACTCATCAACAAGGCATGAGAACCTAATTCGTTCCACAGTTAAACAACATGAAAAATCCTCCAATACACTCTTAACTCGAGACTATACGTCACATCAAAACAGAAATCAAACAACCAATAGTCCTTTTAACATCTCAAGAAAACTTTTCTCGTCACATTCAATCCATATGAACACATACCGCAGTCATATCATACTCATCATATAGCCATACAACCACTCATCGAGCCACAAATTCCACTAATAGGGACACTACCATATTTATAAATCCAAAAACACGTGCTCACACAACCGAAATCCCCGTGCTCAAGATACCGTCAAAAGCCCGGCCTCAAGTCCTCCAAACTGGCCCATCATCAGCACACAAAAATCACATCTTGCACCTCATCCATGGAATCAGAAGCCACCGACACAGCGTTGATACCGAGCGCTCACATGCGCATATCAATGCGTGGAAGGGATTCAAAGAGTTACGCTTCATGCTGAATCAATGCCGCACGATAACGAAAGAAAGATGGGAAGTTTATCCTAAATGCCCTGTAGCCTCTCGAAGATAGGTATGGACGTCATCATACCAATCCGCAAGACTCTACTAGACACTTGCTCATGAGTTGTAGAACTTATGAACCCAGAGCTCTGATACCAACTTGTCACGATCCAAATTCCAATTAGTTGTGATGGCACCTAACCCGACCCTCTAGGTAGGCCAATTATCAACTATCTAATTCTAATGAAATTTAATAAGAAAATTTAAGTAAAAGAATACATTTAAATCTTATACATTCCTCAAGGACTGGTAGTACAAATCATGAGCTTCTAAGACTTAGAGTTTACAAAGCTGGTATGAAATAATACATCATCTGTTCGAAATGTACATAAACATATTTTTAATAATATAAGGCTACCATGAACATGAGGCAGCTACCATCAGAACGCATGTACATCTTCAAATCTAGCTCCCATCGAACACAACATCATCATCAGCCAACATCTGCACGCAAGGTGCAGAAGTGTAGTATGAGTACAACCGACCTGATGTACTCAATAAGTAAGAAACCTAACCTTATGTTGAAAGTAGTGATGAGATGGGACAAAGGTCAGGGTCCAACACCAATAGCCAACAACAAGTCCCAACAATATAATGAAAGTAATAAAAGGTAATAACGCATAGATAAAATGCTAGGCTCGTTCACAATTCCAGAAATATAGGCATGCTTTTAAAATATATCAGTGAAAACCAAATCTTTTACCTAAAACGCAAAAATTGTGAGTAGTTTTGAAAACTGTGATTTTTCCCAAAGGCTTTCAACAAGTAAATGTTTCATTTTCAAAGGCATAAGGAAAATACATCTCTATGCCTACATGTCAATGTATGCATGCCAACTGAAATACCACGCAGTGATAATACCATATGCATACTCTCGGTGCATCAATACACTCAGTCCTCCCAGTCTTCACAACCACTCAGTCCTCACAGTCACTCAGCGCTCGCACTCGGCCCTCGACACTCGCACTCAGTAGGTACGTGCACTCACTGGGGGTGTGCACAGAATCCGACGAGGATCCTTCAGCCCAAGCGCTATAACAAGCCAATCATGGCATAAATCAGTAAAACATGATGCGACGTGCAGTCCTCTCCCATCATAAATCAATATAACATGCTGCGGTGTGCAGCTCGATACCATAAACATCCTCACCATCAGGTTCTTGGCCTCACTCAGTCATCAACATCTCCAGTCTCTCAGGCTGTCAATGTCATGAAAAATCAACCCAAATATAATGATGTGATGTATTAATAAATGGTAACAAAGACTGAGGTATGTTATGCAATGTAATGCAATGAAAGCAGATAGCTTAACAATAGAAACGACCTCAGTGGGCCCCAACAAGATAAGCATATGACCTAGACATGGATTTTAACATGGATCACAACTTAATAGCTCTAGTACATAGAGATTTCATGGTTACAGATAACGTCAAGTAACTACACAGTACCACAGTAATAGTGCAGTCACAATTCACATGGTGCACACCCACACGCCCATCACTTAGCATGTGAGTCACCTCAACACCAAACACATAAAATGTAATTCGGGGTTTCATACCCTCAGCACCAAGTTTGGAAGTGTTACTTACCTCGAACAAGCCAATTCCAATACCGAGCAAGAAAATCGATGCTTCAAAATGCCATCCAGTGCGTACCGGCCTCTGAACGTCTCAAAACTATAAAAAAAACTCAAATACGTCAAATAAAGCTCAAGGAAATAATTTCAAATGATAAAGGTCGAATCCTTAACCAAAAGCCCAAAATCGGCCAAAATTCAAAACTTGGGCCCGCGCGTCGGAATCCAACAAAACTCTCAAAATTCTACAACCCATTCAATTACGAGTCCAACCATACTAGTTTTACTCAAATCCGACTCCGAATCAACGTTCAAAACTCAAAAATTTGCCTGAAGAAGTTTTAGACAAAACCCCCCAATTTCTCTTTTGAAATCATCAACCAAATGCCAAAAATAAAGATAGATTCATGATATAAAATAAACAATGAGTAAAGAACACTTACACCAATCCACATGGTGAAAATTGCTTCAAGAATCGCCTCAATCCGAGCTCTATAGCTCTAAAAATGCAAAATGGCAGAAACGCCCGAAATAGAGTACTTTATAATCACTAGGCAAATTAATGAATCGTGATCGCGACAGCACCCCCGCGATCGCGATGAAGAAAAACAATTCTCCTGGAAAATTCCCTATGTGATCGCATCAGTAAGCTCAGATCGCGGTATACACAACTGACAGAACTACGCGTTCGCAGAAGAAACCTCACGAATGCGAAGAGATAAACAACAATGCCCCGACTCAGTCCCAAACACTATGCGAACGTGATGCTCGAACTGCCACAACTTGTGCGAATGCGAACAATCACTCGCGAACGCGTAAAAGAAGAATTACTCTGCTCCAATTTCCCTTACGCGATCACACTCTAAATTCACGATCGCGATGAAGAAATGTGACATCAAACGCCCAAGCCCCTCGGAACCCCGTCCGAACATGCCAACAAATCCTGAAACACAACACGGACCTACTCGAAGCCTCAATTCACACATAACAACATCCAAACGACGAATCACTCCTCAAACCAAACTTAATGAACTTAGAACTTTTCAACTTCCAAAACTCGTGCCGAAACATAGCAAATCAACCCGGAATGAACCCAAAATTTTCACATAAGTCCCAAATGGCATAACGAACCTATTCAAATTCCCGGAACCACAATCCTCCTGATATCCTCAAAGTCAACTTTCGGTCAAACTTATGAACTTTCCAAACCTTCACATTTCCAACTTTCGCCAATTAGTGTCGAATCCTTCTAGGAACATCCAAATGAAAATTCGGACATACGCCAGAGTCCAAAATCACAATCCGGACCTAATTGAACCGTAAAAAATTCAATCCGACGTCAAATACTAAAATGTCAAACTTGGTCAACTCTTCCAACTTAAAGCTTCAACAATGGAATTCATTCTTCCAATCGATTCCGAATAACCTGAAAACCAAAACCAATGATTCACTCAAGTCATAATACATAATAAGATGCCACTCAAGACTTCAAATAGTGGAACGGAATGCAAATGCTCAAAATGACCAGTCGGGTCGTTATAGGTGCAGAAGTAGAAAATATGATTTAGGGTTCGCAATTGCAAACCCTCACAATTACGGAGATAACCTTGCAATTGAGGTGCCTGATGACCTAGGAAAATGTCGCAAATGCGACACTGAATTCAAATTGGCAAAGTCAGTCCCTTTCACAAACAAGGCCAGTTGGCCGCAAATGCGAGATACCCAACCTGTCATTACCCAAAACCCGTGATAGGTCGTGATAGCACTTGCCGTTAGGCAAGCCCACAGGTGAACCTACAATTTAATTACCCATTTTTAGCTTTTTAAAAAAAGTTTCCATTTTAAAGAACGAATAAGTAAGATCTCATGCAACTGTACATACTCTTTTCTCAACAAAATACCAGTGTGAGAAATACATCAACTATAGTGACAGTAACGATAAGTACAATAGTTCATAAATGCTAAAAGACCCCAAAGCCTTTTGCCACAAGTGCAGTGCAATCTATAGAATATACCAAACTAATACAACTTGTGTGAAACGTAATAGACAGAAATGATAAACGAGGTAGAGGGAGACTCCGGTGTTGCGAATCATAGCAAAGCAAGAAGCTCACCACTAAGTCTCCGTAGAAGTGCGGCTACGCGCCTGTGACCACTGGTAGTAGTTGTCTTAGTAACTGCACATCTAGTGCAGAAATGTAGCGTGAGTATGGAAAATAACGCGTACCTAGTAAGTATCTACTCTAACCTCAAAGAAGTAGCAATGAGGGTTCAACTTGACACTTACTACTGATCAAACAATAATAGAAATACATAAAGTAGACATGGTGAGTGTACAACAAGTAGCAACAAATCAAATAAAAGTAATTACAGTAATTCTACACATTAGTCTATATCAAATCACTAAACATGTCATAACTAGCCTTGAAGTCGCTGACTCAACTGTTACCAAATTAAATGCAGTCTTAAATATTAAGCACCAAGCTGCCGAGGCGAATGGCCCAATCCTATAGGAATAGTGGTACTCAGTACTACCGAGGCGAACAACCCGATCCCATAAGAATAGTGTTACCATACTGTCGAGGTGAACGACCCCATCCTATTGTAACGACCCGGCCGGTCGTTACGTAGAACATGCACTATTTTCTCTATTTCTTCCTTGTTGTAGATTGGTTAGACTGTTCATGATGAGTTAGAATTGGTTAGCTCGGGTTTGGAGTGGTTATAGAAGGAATTGAGTCACTTAGTCTCTAAAAGTAGCCTTAGAGTTGAAAATTGGTAAATGACCTTGGAATGCGGATTTGATAGCTCGGATAGCTTCGTTAGGTGATTTGGGACTTAGGAGCGTGTCCGAAACATTTTTATGATGTCCGGTGTAGAATTAGGCTTGAATTGGCGAAAGTTAGTTCTGGCGATTTCCGATCGGCAGTGGAAAATAGGCTATCGAGGTCAAAATGGAATTTCGACAGTTGGAACAGGTTCGTAATGTCATTTTGGATGTGTCTGCAAAATTTTAGGTCAATCAGAGTTGTTTTGGGTAGTTTCGGTATCGTTGGTGGAATTTAGAAATTTCAATGTTCATAGGCTTGAATTCGATGAGTTTTTGGAGTTTTGACGTTGTTTTTGATGTTTCGAAGGCTCGACTAAGTTTGAATGGTCATACATGATGCGTTGGTATGTTTGTTTGGGGTCCCGAGGGGCTCGAGATGGTTTTGGGTGGTTAACGGGAAGTTTGGAGTGACTTTGGAGATTCTGCAGGCTGCTGTTGCTGGTGTTTTTGCACCTGCGGAAGGGGAACCGCAGGTGCGGTTCCGCAAGAGCGTACTGGGCTCCGCAGGTGTGATATTTTGCGGAATGGGTGGGGAGTTGTCCGCAGGTGCTAGGAATTTGTCGCACCTGCGAGGTCGCAGGCACGGAAGATGAATCGTAGGTGCGGATTTAGGAGGTTCCAGGGGAGATCGCAGGTGCAGAAGGAGCATCGCACCTGCGAAGCTACATGTGCGAGTAAGGGGTCGCAGGTGCGAGATCCCTGGACAGAAAGTATAAAAACCAGCCTTCGCGAATTTTAGCCATCTTTCTCATTATTTCATCCGGGTTTGAGGCTTTTGAAGGGTTTTGAAGAGGGAATTCGATAGTTCTTCATGGAGGTAAGATTTTTGGACTCTAAACTCGTTAATACATGATTAAAGGTCAGATTAATGATGGGAAATTTGGGAAAAATTAGTGAAAAATGGGTAGTTAGGGCTTGGGATTTAAGAGGCTTGAAAAGAGGATTTGAGGGGTCATTTGGACTCCGATTTCTGTGTTCTTGGTATTTACGGACTCGTGGGAGGACGAGGATTCTTGTAATATAAATTTTATCGATTTCCGAGACCTGGGCCCGGGGGGGGGGGGGNCTGTAAATTTTATCGAATTCCGAGACGTGGGACTAGGGGTCGGGTTTGATCAATTTCGGGATTTTTGAGTATTTTTGATAGATTTCGATTGGGATTCATTCTTTAGCATATTATAATGATATACCTCCGATTGTTGGTAGATTTGGAGCACTGGGAGGCTGAATTTCGAGGAAAGGGCACTACGGAGTAGTGTTTTAGCCGGTTTTGAGGTAAGTAACGTCTTCAACCTTCGAACTGAGGGTTCGAAACCCCAAGTTATCTGATATTTGCTGTTAACTAAAGTGACGCACTTGCCAAGTGACAGGCATGTGGGCGTATACCGATTGTTGTGGCCTGGCTCATCCCATGGCATTGTCTAATGGTTGTTTCACACTGATACTTGTACTGCGAAGGTGGAGATTTCCTTGAACATATTAGAGATCATGATAAGTGTAATTTCTAAGGCTTCATGCCAATGTGTTTAGACTGAAACGGTCAATTGTTGCTGTCTCTATCTGTAGTTATTTACTAACATGCACTTAGTCCTGTTGTAGCATACATCTTAATGCCTCAGTCTCAGAAATTGTTAGTTATGTTGCATTATCATTGTTTGGGCTGAATTATACATATTTGAGAGCATTGTGAGTGAGAATTGAAAGTATTGACTGAGTGAGGCCTAGAGCCGGATTTTGAGACAGTTATGAGATCGTACTGCACACTGCAGCGATCCTTGAATCATACCTTCGTTGGTTTGATATAGCGCTTGGGCTTATAGGAGCCCCTCCGGAGTCTTTACACCCTCAATGAGCGCACATATATTGAGGGATGGATCTTCCCTGGGCATGGATTTTGCCCGAAGTTACTTGATATATTGAGGGATGGATCGTCCCTGGGCATGGATCTTTTCCGAGTATTATGTTCCAAAGATGGATCTTCTTCGTGGGCTGGACTGGCCTTCTTTCTCGGTACGGAGTGACTATGTCACCGTGTTTTATGTATATTTCGGGATGGACCTTCCCTGGGCTTGATGGCCAATTCTAGTACCGAGTGGATTATCTTATGAGAGCTTGCATACTATGTACATGACATTTCTGAGTCTATATGAACTTATACGAGGTTACGGTCATAGTGGTGCATCATACTATTCCTAATATTTTTCCGTCATGTTCAAGTTATTTACTGTTGTGCATAATTAACGGAGGTTTAGTCCGTCACTACCTCTCAGACCATAGGTTGTTTTTGTTACTTACTGAGTTGGTATACTCACGTTATACCCTGCACCTTGTGTGCATATCCAGGTACGTTGAGACCCAGCTCTGGTCAGTGAGTCGTAGCAGTTTCATCGGAGTTGACGAGGTAGCAGTTGGCGACCGTAATCTCGTCATCTCTTCTCTTATTCTACCTGTCGTATTACTTGTAGACTATGTTGATCATTTTCCCTTCTTTTGGGTCTTATTTATGTATTATCATCTCATGACTGTGTGTCACCGGATCCGAGGCTGTAGTATTTGAATTTTGTTTTCTTCCTTAAATTGTTTTCAAATTCTGAACTTCTACTATTACTGATTTGGATTTGTTAAAAATGAGCATTTTCTCCAATAATCGAACCTAGATTTGCTATAATTAGGTGGCTGGCCTGGTTCCACCACAGGCGCCATCACGACTCCGAAATTGGGTCGTGACTTAGGTGGCTGGCTTGGTTCCACGACAGGCGCCATCACGTCTCCGAAATTGGGTCGTGACACCCATAAAAGTAATTTATTTCATTGCTGAGGCGAGCGTCCTGATCCCATAAGAATAAAGTAATTTACCTCGCTCGCGGAAACACATGCGAGTCGAGAAGACACGATTCCATAGTTTATCAAATATTTCCCAATTTTCCAAAGTAAGAGGCTAAGTCGGTATCTTCATTCAAATCCTCAATCTCAGTCATAATCAATAAAATTAATACACAAGATAGGTACAAATAGCACAATTAAAGGCATGCTGTGAATTTAAGTCTACCGGACATTTCATGAATATATCTACGTACAGACTCTCCTCACCTCGTGCATATGTATCTCACCACAACAAGTAGCTCACAACAATTAGTACGCCTAAAGGGATAAGTTCCCTCTTACAAGGTTATGCAAGAGACTTACCTCGCTTTAAAGTCCATTAACCGGACTCTTTAACCTCACTAGAACTCCCCAAACGAAGACGAGCAATAGAAAGCTAATCAAATATTGTATAAACTAATCAATAAGTGCTCAAAAGTTCCTAATTAGCTATTAAACTAAATTCCCAACAAAATCCGGGAGGTCCATAAAAATCACCCGGGGCCCCATGTGCCCGAATTTTAGGAAATTTTCGAAGATAAATGTTACCCATGACTTCATTAACTCAAATATATAATTTATTCCTAATTCCATAATCAAATTTGTGGTCAAATCGTATTTTTATCAAAACCTAGGTTTTTTTTAACAAACTCCTTAAATTCCCACATTTTACCCATTAAAATCTATGTATTTAACTTACATTAGGTAGAAATTACTCACCTCACAATCTTGATGAAAACCCTTCTCCAAGAAGCTCCAAATTCGGACCACACAAATAAGAAATGGGAAAATAAGCCTAAGTCCCGTCTTTAGTTGACCCTTTTCCGCGATCGCGGACGAAGCCTCGCGATGGTATAGCTGACCCATGCCCTGAAAAACTTCTTCGCGAACGTGCTCAACCCTTCGCAAACGCGCGCAGCCCTTCACGAACGCAATGAGAAAAGGTGGTTAACTCGCCTCAGGCCTTTTATTCTACGCGAATGCGTGTCTGTATACGGGAACGCGAAGGCTACTAGTCCCAGACCTTCGCGAACACGACATATTGAACGAAAATGCAAAGGGCAAAATGCCCAGTCCACCAATTCATTCTCCGCGAACGCGACTCCACCTCCGCATTCACGAAGCAGGAAACCACAACCAGCAACAACAAATTTTTAGACTTAGGTCCAGGAGGTCAAAAATTAATCTGAGCCACCCGGGATTTCCACCAATCGCACCAACAAGTTCATAAATATAATACGAACCTGTTCGAACCCCGAAATACATAAAACAACATCAAAATCCATAATCGCACCCCAAAACTAAATTGAATCAACTTATGAACTTCAAACTTTTCAATTAGCTTTGAACTCGTTGAATCATACTTAGATAACTCGAAATGACGCCAAGTTTTGCGTACAAGTCATAAATCACCATACGGATCTATTCCCAGGCTCAGAATCCAAAAGACATGGATAACATCAAAGTCTACTTCAAACCAAATTCAAAGAAGTAGAAAACCTTCTATGAGCTAACTTTCAATATTAAGCGCTGAAATGCTCCCGAATCACCCAAAACTTGACTCAAACAGACGACCAAGTCTAAAATAGTCATATGCACCTATTGGAACCATCAAATCCTGGTCCAAATTCGTTTACTCAAAAAGTTGATCCAAGTCAAACTTGGTCATCGTAGGCCACTATTAAGGAACTACGTGTTCCAATTTCAACCCGATCCCTTCCAAACCCGAACCAATCATCCCCGCTAGTCATAAAATAGTAAAAGCATATACGGGGGTAGAAATTAAGGAAATGGGGATATAAAAAGCAAAACGATCAGACGGGTTATTACATTTTTCACCTCTTAAACAAACGTTCATCCTCGAACAGGTCTAGAATCATACCTAGAGTATTGAATGTTGATACCCAATTTTGCCCTCATTTATTAAAATAGTATACATGCTTTCAAAATATCATTTTGCATCGTTACTTTATTAAAAAAAATTATTCAAGTATTTTCTATAACTTTTATAATTTTTAAAGCTTTAAAATCGATTTTCTTGCATTTAAATTACTTGAATATTTGTTAATTACCCCTTTAAATTCTTTTGTGATGAATTAATCACCCAAATGTATTAGACGTATACATATATATGCTTTAACATATTCTACTTTATTTTATATAATTATATTTTGTGTTTTAAAGATATTTTACATAATTTTGCGACAACAACCTATATTCTATACATGATTGTATTTATTGTATTATTTCTACTAAAATAGTATTTATTATATTTTTATAATATTAAGATATTATTTTAAGTATTTTACTACCTAAAGAATATTTTTTATTATTTATTAATCATTTTTTATAATTTATTTTTTTGAATTTCGTGTATTTTGAATTATAGCCCAATATAGGGCTCATTTTCGGACCAATTAAGGTCCAAACGAATAGGCCCATCCCGAATTGACCCCTAGAAGCCCAAAACCAAATGACCCAACATGTTTTCCCCATGAATGATCTGTTTTACCCGATCCTACCACCCTCTAATCTCCGCCATTGATCTCAAATGATCAACGACCCATAAAAAAATCCCTGACTCTCCTTATATCCTTTACCCCTAAACCCTAAAGATATTTCCCCTAAATAGCCGCCGCCAGATCCTCCTCTTATTTTTTTTCTGAAACCCTAATAGCCGCCTCCCTTAATTCTCTCCGATTCCTACCCCAAAATAGAATCAATCCATGATTCCTTTACCTTATACGTTCTGTCATCTTGTTACTTACACGATTTTGGCATCACCTAATACTTGCCTATTTTTGGAAAGTACCAGGCCCTGAGTTATGAACAATCATCCTCAATCTTCGAGACTTAGACATTATTTCGTCTATATACACTCCCATCGGGTTATATGGGTCAGATTTACCAAATCCTCGTCCAATCTTTGGTTTTCGTCGAACTAGGGTTTGAAATTTCAAAATTTTCCTCACTGGTTCTATTACCGCTTGCATGTGATTTTCTTTCCTTATTTTGTGTTTGATTAATTGTTATTCCATGTTTACGTGCTTGATTCTACCACTATATAACCCCTCCCCAATTTCCCCTTTGGACGGACTTGATTACCGTTGTTATTACTACTGTTCTCCTACTCTGACTCATCCTATATCATTCCTAGACTTTGTCTTTTGGACAGCTGAAAGCCAAGGCCATCAGATTCTATTTATTAGCCTCCTCCAGTGCAAGAAATGCTCGGAGCCCACTTCGAGGCTCTTGTGAACTCTGAAGCACTAGAGATTTGGGGTTTCAACCATTCCTCATATTTTGAGTTCCTCATTCTTTGTTTACTTTGTTCGCAACTGGTTAGTAATTTATACTCTCGTAATCTACTTCCCTCTGATTGCGTTATGTGTATTAGCATTACTGGGATTCCTTCGAGTTTAATGTTATCCCACTTCGTGTATAGAACTGTTTGTTTTGATGTCATCCTTAAGTTTTAATTCTGTTCTAGTCTTGATTTTTACATAGTTAGCTAAGTTGATTCATGACTTGTTTGATGTTTATTGCATCTTGTTCGGATTTCGTAGAAACTATGTCATTGCTAAGAGTTGCTTTCTTCTTGTTGAATCCCTTATGCATTACTTGTTGTTTCTCTGCAAATCATGTGATGACACTGCCTAAATGCTCAGCCTAATATACTCTTCCTTGACATTATTAGCCTTATTGCATGCCCATAACTCATCGGAATGTGTCTTTACTGAGTCTTTCATGTACACATGTTATCTCCTTGGAATCAACTTGTGATATGGATTATATATGCCAATACTGTTACAATTCCTAGGTAGACTTGTCTCTTTACTTTGATGTTTTGTGCCCATTGATCGTTTAAGACTCCTAGGGTGAAATCCAATTATGTTTAGTCTATTTCTCCTTATGTCGGCTAAACTAAGTCTCCTCCTTCATGTGGTGCCTACTTGTCAGTCTCTTCTCATGAATGCTTACCTGTTGGATGTGAAACCTTTGTGTGGTGATTGGTATTTGCCTGAACATTTCACATGTTAAGCTCTGCAAGTTAGTTGTTCTCATTTGGCTCTTATGTTAAAGCTTCAATTCTAAGGATGTACCTCACATGTTCTTGTCTATGGCACTATTAGGTTTCCATGTTCAAACCCCTGCCTAAAGCTCTCACTAAGATAGTTTTGGACCAAGCTTTTGTTGTTTTTTAGTTTTTTTTTTTTTTGAAATAATCTTCTTGCTCTCAAATTCTTTTTCTGGTATGATAAGCATGAACTTGCCTCATATGTCTCATATATGTTTCCCAATTTAAGCATGATCTTGCTTATATGCCCTGATTAGAATGGTTGCTAGTTATGATTTTGAGAGTAGTTATGTAATCTCTATGGCTAAATTTAGCATCCCTTAGATTAATCATTGGAATCGTTTGGGCCTGGTATGTTGGGTCTGCCTCTGGTTTTGAGGGTTCAAAGTGCATTTGGAGTTTGGGACTGCTTTTCGCATGAAGTCCTAAGCCTATTTGAAGGCCCAGATGTATTGTTGGGTTATTCTATAGTTGTATTTGGCCCTGTAATTATTTAACTTGTGATAACTTGTAAAATTGAATGGTACGGGAAATTAGTGAAAAGGGGAAACTGGGATACTTTATCTTTTGCATGAATGGGTAGAAATCATGCCTATAAGATCTTAATTGTTTGTTTGCTCATCATGCCTCATTCTCTAGAGTTATATGCACACAATGTTGTGACTCGAATGGATCGAGAGCATGCCTATAAGATCTAAATTGGACTTCTCACACTTAGATATCATGCCTATAGGAAGTCAATACAAACAACTAAAATGCATGTTTGGGCTACTTCTTTGAATTTTGTAACTCACCTAGATATCATGATTGTAGGCTAACAACTTGAGTAACCACGCTGTTATTACTGCTATTCGCTCGTACTGTTACTTCTAGATAGCATTCCTATAGGGTATAATAACTCATGTTTCTCTAATGTCCACCTAGATACCATGTTTATAGGGTCTTAACTAATTAATTAATCAACTGCTCCATGCTGCTTTTGTACTGCCTCACTTAGATAGCATGCCTATAGGGATAACGTGTTATAAAATCAAGTCTAATTGTAAATTTCTAGAAATCCTACCTATAGGGTGTTTATTGACATTACTAAGTCGGTGTTTTCAAGCGGCTTCACTGCCTAATTACGCGACTATTAGAAATCATGTCTATAGGATTTGTAACGCTCTAATCTGCCTATACATTAGTCTAGAAATTACAACACTGCTTGTATAATACGGGAATCATATAGAAATCATGCCTAAAGGACTTAGTGATTCTAACATGTCTTAATTCTGTCTACTACCTAACCAGAAATCTGTTTGCATGCTTTCCTGCTTATGTGTGGAGGTTAACTTGAGCCTTTTACTGCTATTGTATGCAGTCCTATTTGTTTTGACTGTCGCCTAGTTTCATCATTTTGAGAAACCTAAGTAAAGTCTAGAACTACCTAATAGTATGTCCAAAGCCTCTTGGGCCTTAGGCATGGGACGAGTCGTGCACGCATAGGATACAACTTAGAATTGAATTAGAACGCCTTTAAGTAAATAACTTCAACATAGTAATTGGGTAGCAGGAGATGATAGTTTGTGCCCGCTGAATAATATGAGCAACCCCATCTTAATGGAGTTACAAAGTATTATTTATGTTGCACGAGGTGATCTTTTAGGCTAAAATATTTAGGACCCCCTTTCCTTTATGTATTTGTTATCTATATTTAGTCGTTGAATATTGACCAATGTAGTTGTATCCTTGTAGTCATTAAGATTTTTACCGATTCTCATATGTTATAACAAGACTCTTCGAATTCTAATTTCCCTTCTATTTATTTGATCACCTAGCTTAATTACATAATCATATAACAGTTGTGGACCTCGAAGAGTGCCTAACACCTTCTGTTTGAAGTAATTTAAGCCCTTACCCGATCTTTGGTGGTGTTGACTAGTCAAACAAAGTTATTTGTAAATGGGTGTCCTAACGCACCTTAAAAATCGTTAGGTGGAGACTCTTCTCTATTAATACCTCCCTTAAAAGAGTTGTCACACGTCGAAACATGTTTTCGCGAGAAAACGGGACGCGACACTGAATAAGTGTGGATATATGCTCCGCATGTCCTCCTCAGCCTCCAAAGTCGCTTCCTCGACTGGTTGACCCCTCCACTGGACCTTTACCGCATAAATCTTCTTAGACCTCAACTGGCAAACCTGTTTACCAATAATAGCAACTGGCTCCTCCTCATAATCCAAACTCTCATCTAGCTGAACCATGCTGTAATCTAACACATGCGACCTGTCGGCATGGTCCTTCCGGAGCATAGACACATGGAAGACTGGATGAACTCCCGATAGACTAGGAGGCAAGGCAAGCTCATAAGAAACCTCCCCTACTCGCCTCGATACCTCAAATGGGCCAATAAACCTCGGACTCAGCTTGCCCTTCTTCCCAAACCTCATTATACCCTTCATCGGCGAGACTTTCAAGACAACCTTCTCGCCCACCATCAATGATAGATCATGTGCCTTCTGATTCGCTTAACTCTTTTGTATGGATTGTGTTGTGCGAAGTCGCTTCTAATAAACTTTACCTTCTCTAAGTCATCCTTCACTAAATCTGTGCCATATAACCTAGCCTTAACGGGCTCAAACCATCCGATGGGTGAACGACATCGCCGACCATATAAAGCCTCAAATGGAGCTATCTCGATGCTGGACTGATAATTGTTGTTATAAGAAAACTTGGCCAAGGGCAAGAATCTATCCCACTGCCCTCCGAAGTCAATAACACATGCCCTAAGCATGTCCTCTAGAATCTGAAATGTCCGCTCCGACTGCCTGTCGGTCTGTAGATGAAAGTTTGTGCTGAGCTCTACCCGGGTGCCCAACTTACTCTGTATTGCTCTCCAGAAATGCGAAGTGAATTGAGGGCCTCTATTTGAAATGATGAAAATAGGCCCACCCTGCCTCCTGACAATCTCCTGAATGTAAATTTGGGCCAATCTCTCTAAACAGTATGTAGTCACAATCGAAATAAAGTGTGCCGACTTGGTTAGCCTGTCTACTGTGAGCATGTAATTTTTTAGCCCACCATATACTCCTACAAAATTCACTAAAATAAATTAATTTTATAAATTTTGTTGAATTTTAGTGATTATTTGTGAATTGTTTTTGCATTGCACAATCATAATTTATTTTAAAAATTATTAAAGTTGCATAATTAGGTGCACCATTATTATAAAGGAATTACAAACTTATTATTAATAATTAATTGAATTAAGTAATAACAAAATACCATTATTTGACGTAAGGTAGATGGTTAATTTCTTAATTTGGTTATAAAATTTATTCCTTGAATGATATAAGTGTTAAATTAAATATTTTACTCTCAATTAATTTATTAATTAGTTTATAATTAGACCAAAACGAAGTCAAATTGGTTATTACATTTTTTTAGGTAACTAGAATTAGTTTATTCAAATTAATTAGTGGCTAACTAAGCTAAAATATCAAATGGGACCTGGGCTAGCTTGCCCAGGCCCAAAATCCTTCTCCCAAAAAATAACCCACAATACCCAGCCCAATTAATCCCAAACCCGGCCGACCCCCCTTACTACACCAAACGACCCTGTTTAGGTTACAATAAATCCCAGCCGTTGATCTCCTAACATCTAACGGCTAGGAACTCCTCACCCACTCCATATAAAACTGTCCCAATCCACCACCCCCTACATTCCCCCCAAAGTCTAACACCCCACCCCACACCGTTTCTCTCTCTTCTGCTAACCCTCACCCGAACCCGCTGTCCACCGCCCCAGCTCCGCCGGCTGGAAATCTCCACCGGCGGCGGAGCTCCACGAAACAGCCCCAAACTTTCACCCTACAATCTTCTCCTCCTCCTCAACCAACTCCCGCCCTTAAATTTCCCAAAAAACCACCCGATTTCGACTTATTTCAAATCTGAAAATCTAGAAAAGCCCTAAAACCTTTTAAGGTCGATTTTCGAAGGCTCTATGACTCAGACTCACATGAGTCGATGGATCTTGACAAGAGCCATCGATTCATGCCAGTCGAAGTCACTTTTGGAAGTCACCGGAGTCCAGCCAAACTCCAGCAAGTCGCCGGAATCCAAATGTGACGACCCGGTCGGTGGTTCCGTAGAATTTGCACCGTTATTCATGTTTCTACCTTGTTATGCATTGTTTAGTTGTTATGATGTGCTGGAGTCGAGTGGTTCGGGTTCAAAGTAGTTGTAATGAGAATTGAGACACTTAATCTCTTAGAGTAGCCTTATAGTTAGAAAAGTTAACCGGGAGTTGACTTCTTGGTAAACGATCTCGGAATGTGGATTTTGTGGCCCAGATAGCTTCATTAGGTGATTTGGGACTTAGGAGTGTGTTCAGAATATTTTTTTTTGTGATGTACGGTGTAGAATTAGGCTTGAATTGGCAAAAGTTAGTTTTTGGTGATTTCCGGTCGGCAGTGGAAAATAGGCTATCGGGGTCGGAATGGAATTTTGACAGTTGGAACAGGTTCGTAATGTCATTTTGGATATGTGTGCAAAATTTTAGGTCAATCGGAGGTGTTTTGGATAGTTTCGGCATCATTGGTGGAATTTAGGAATTTCGGAGTTCATAGGCTTGAGTTATTGCTGTCTCTATTTGTGACTATTTGTTTTCATAGGCTTGAGTTCATAGGCTTCAAGCCCAATATGTTCAGACCCGAGTGGTCAGTTATTGCTGTCTCTATTTGTGACTATTTGTTTTCATGTACTCAGTCCTGTTATAGCATATGTTTCACGCCTCAGTCTAATAATTGTTAGCTTACATACATGTTATCATTGTTTTGGGCTGATTCTTATATCTGCGAGCCTTGTGAGTGAGAGTGGAAAGTATTGAATGAGTGAGGCCGAGAGCCTGATATTGAGACACTTATGAGATCGGACTGCGCACCTCACCGATCCTCGAATCATACCTTCGTTGGCTTGATATAGCGCTTGGGCTTATAGGAGCCCCTCCGGAGTCTTTACACCCCCAATGAGCGCACAAATATTGAGGGATGGACCTTCCCTGGGCATGGATTTTGTCCGAAGTTATTTATATATTGAGGGACTGATCGTCCCTGGGCATGGATCTTGTCCGAGTGATATGTTCTGGAGATGGATCTTCTCCTTGGGGATGAACTGTCCTTTTTCCTCAGTACTGAGTGACTACGTCACTCCAGGTGGACTTTCCCTGGGCCTGAGGGTCAATTCTAGTACTGAGTGGACTTCCTTGTGAGAGTTTTGTATTGGTAAAAAAAGAGTCTCACACGTAAGCTGACTCTTGACAACTCAGCCAGCTACGTGGATTAAGGAAAACGCGACAGCTGGATATGATTCTATAAAGAGGAACAGAACAAAGAGGCACGGTTCAATAAACCTTTGAGTTCATCAGCTACGGGGAACTCAACCTAATCAAGACGAGGAAGAGACATGGTCAGAGTGAATCCGGACAGAGCTACGGGTAGATTCGAGAATCCTCAATTAATGACCTATACGTTATGTAACTTTCACACAACAGTTACGGTTACCCTTTGTAATGCCTTATTAATGTAATAATTAGTCATTAATGAGAGATCATTGCAAGAATCAAACGTTATATTAAGAAACCCCCTATATAAAGGAAGGGAATGTAGCTTGTAATAGGCATCTGAACTTCGAATATAACCTACTTTACTTTTTCGCATATCATACTATTGTCTTTTACTTATTCTTCTTTATTTAATATAATTTCTTTGATTATCAGTAACCCGCGTTCATCCTAAAAATAGCTTTGGTCAAAGGATCTAATTCTTTGGTTAAACAAATTGGTTCCATTGCCGGGAATCTGATAATCTTTGTTCACTTTTCCATTGATATCCTATAAACTATGTTGAACTCCAACGACAACAACCAGCAGAGGAATGGAACCCCAGTTCCATCACCTCAAGGAACCCCCCGTGGTTCAAGTGAGCCATCCCCAGAAAGATCTGATAACAACCGCAATAATAATGAGCAAACGGTAGAACAAGATCGAATAAAGCAAATGATTGCTGAGTATGCGGGACAAGCTTTGCAAGAATTTGCAAGGGGATTACTAACAGCACCACCTGCATCACTGACACCACCTCCAAACAATACAGTCACTGGGGAAAATCCTCAGTCTGGATTGATAAACTCGGCAAGGGGTGACACTCCTAATGAATCTCTTGAAGCGAGACCAGGTATGACTAATAACTCTGAATTACAAAATTTGCTGCTAACCATGCAAAAACAGATGAAGGAACAAAATGATCGAATCGAGCAAATTCCTAGAGTACCACCTATTATCCAAGGCATTGATGTTGATAGATATTCTCAACAACCTTGGAAACCAAGCGCAACACCCTTGCCTATACCCAAGAAGTTTAAAATGCCTGACGTTCCCAAGTATGATGGAACAACTGATCCACACGACCATGTGACCGCTTTTACCACTGGAGTAAAGGGCAACAACTTAACTAAACAAGAGATTGACTCAGTCCTTGTAAAAACATTCGGAGAAACACTTACCAAAGGAGCCCTAACATGGTATTCTCTTATCCCTGCAAATTCTTTTGACTCTTTTGCTGACCTTGCAAATTCGTTTATAAAAGCTCACTCTGGTGCACAAAAAGTTGAGAAAAGAATGGAAGACATATTCAAAATAAAGCAAGGATACACGGAACTACTCCGCGAATTCGTAGACAGGTTCCAACGAGAAAGAATGCAATTACCCAAGGTTCCTGATAATTGGGCAGCCATGGCATTTGCAAGCAACCTAAATGATAAAAGCTCGGAAGCCACGAGAAGACTTAAAAAAAGTCTAAGAGAATTCCCAGCTACAACGTGGAATGATGTATATAACAGGTATAGCACCAAACTTAGAATAGAAGAAGATATCATTGCTCGTTCGAGAGATGAAGATCATTCAAGATCCAGACGTCCTGAATCAGACAGGAGGTCAGGTAAAACAGGTACGATCCTTACTTAGGACCATCGGGATGTGAAATTCTCCCCAGGTTCGAAAACACTAGGTCAGACTATAGACCATCAGGAAGAGATGTGGGCTTGTCCTCATCCAGATCCCGAAAGGATCGAGATGAACGACCTAGAGGTAATGCCCGAATTGGGGATCATAACTTTAATGTAAGTACTCCTGAACTTGTCTCAATATTGAGAAATATGGGAGATAAGGTTAAATGGCCCAAAGATATGCGATCAAACCCAAATAAAAGGAACCCAGATTTCTGGCGTGAGTTCCGTAACGATCATGGGCACATGACTGCGGATTGCAGATTTTTACAAGGTGAAATTGAACACTTATTGAAACAGGGCTATTTAACGGAATTGTTTAATGATAAAGGTAAATAGGCATATATGAAGAATAGGCAGGAGCCCCCAAAGCCTCCTTCTCCAAAGCGAACCGTCAATGTGATACATGGAGGAGAAGAAGTAAACGGAATAGTTTGCCAATTATCATCAAAGGTCACAATTACCCACAGAAAGAGGCCTTGAGAAGATCCAACCGAAGATGAAATAACCTTTGACGACGCAGATTTTGGTGGACTAATGCTTCCCCATAATGATGCCCTGGTAATATCCCTACCCATTCATGACACTAACCTTAAAAGAGTGTTGATTGATCCAGGTAGTTCAGTTAATATCATCTTGTTAAGAGTCGTGGAAGAAATGCTCACGGGAAATTAGGTGAACCCAAAGGCATGAGCCATATCAGGGTTTGATAACTCTACGGTGATAACCAAAGGAAAAATCAAACTTAGCACTTACGCTAAGGGAGTAACTAAGAACACCAAATTCCAAGTCATTGATACTGACATGGCTTATAATGTGATTATGGGAAGGCATTGGATCCATGACATGAAAGCAGTACCATCCACCTTACATCAGGTAATCAAATTCCCTTCAGAATGGGGAATCAGACAAATTAGAGGTGATCAACAGACTCCCAAAAATATAAATTCCGTGACACTTTATAACAAAAAAGGGACGGAAGAACCAGAAGATAGAGAAATCTTTCAAGCAGATGTCACCGGCCAAACAGGCACGGAAAAAACTACTAACCAAATAGGTACGAAAGAAGTAAATATTCAAACAGGTACGGGAAGAGATACCCACGAGAAGGTGGATCCAGTCACCACGGGAGATGCGTCGGACTATATAGATGTGGACTCTAGACCGGACGTCATTCATGAACCGGAAGAAGTCGAACACATCAAAACAACTACGGAAGAGCTCGAAGCTGTTCCATTGTTTGAACAAAAACCTGAACAGAAGGTTTATGTAGGCACGAGGCTGAGTCCCAATCGAAAAGGTACGTTAATTGATTATTTAAAAGCTAACGCAGATTGCTTTGTGTGGTCCCACTCAGATATGAAAGGTATTCCAACCAAAGTGATCACTCATAAACTAAATGAAGATCCATCCTTCGTACCTGTTAAGCAGAAGAAAAGAAAGCAAGGACCATTAAAGAATCAAGTAATTGACGAAGAGGTACAAAAACTCTTGAAAATTGGTTCGATACGAGAGGTAACGTACCCTAACTGGTTAGCTAACACTGTGGTGGTACCTAAAAAGAATGGCAAATGGAGGGTATGTGTAGATTATACTTATTTAAATAAAGAATGCCCCAAAGATTCATTCCCTTTACCGCATATAGATCAAATAATTGATGCTACCGCAAGTCATGAATTATTAAGGTTTCTAGATGCATATTCTGGTTATAATCAGATTAAAATGGATCCTTCGGACGAGGAAAAACCTCCTTCATTACGAACAGGGGGACTTACTGCTATAAATTCATGCCTTTTGGCTTAAAAAATGCTGGAGCAACCTATCAAAGGCTAGTGACTAAAATGTTCCAAGAACATCCGGGAAAAACGATGGAAGTTTACATTGATGATATGTTGGTAAAATCAACACGGGCGGAAGACCACTTCCAGCACCTCTCTATTACTTTTGACATTTTACGCAGGTATAACATGAAGTTGAATCCAGAAAAATGCGCTTTTGGAGTACAATCAGGTAAATTTTTGGGTTTCCTTGTATCAAATAGAAAAATAGAGGTATATCCCGCTCAAATTAAAGCTATAGAAGAAATACCTGATATACTAACAAACAAAAAAGAAGTTCAAAGACTAACATGAAGAATAGCGGCTTTGGGAAGATTTATATCCAAGTCCTCCGAAAAAAGTTTTAAATTCTTTTCAGTTCTCAAAAAGCAAAATCAGTTCGAATGGACTGAAGAATGTCAGCAAGCCCTCAGGAATTTGAAGGATTATCTATCAAAACCTCCGCTTCTGTCAAAACTAAAAGAAGGGGAAATATTGTACATCTACCTAGCTGTCTCAGAAATTGCTGTAAGTGCAGTACTGGTAAGAGAATACAAAGGTAAGCAATCACCTATTTATTACGTAAGTAAAACTTTACTAGATGCTGAAACCAGAAATATCCACATCTAGAAAAGTTAGCTTTAGCCTTGATAATGGCATCTAGAAAATTACGACCCTATTTTCAATGTCATCCAATCACTGTTGTGACTTCTTATCCTTTAAGAAATATATTGCATAAGCAAGAACCGTCAGGAAGATTAGCCAAGTAGGACATAGAATTAAGTGAGCATGAAATAATATATCAGTCTAGGACTGCAATTAAGTCACAAATATTAGCTGATTTTGTTGCTGACTTAGTAATAACATTATTCCTGAAGTAGAAAAGGAGTTACAACTCTTTAACGGTGCTAATCCGGGTCTATGGACCCTATTTACGGATGGCTCTTCCAATATAAAAGGTGCTGGTTTAGGCATAGTCTTAATATCACCCACGGGTGAGAAGACACGGCAAGCTATTAAATGTTATCCTATAACTAACAATGAAGCAGAGTACGAAGCTGTCATTGCAGGCCTAGAACTGGCACGAGAACTCTCAATTGAGAAAATCGTAATCAACAGCGATTCCAAACTGGTAGTAAATCAAATGCAGGGGACTTACATCGCTCGAGAGACTCGGATGCAACAATATCTAGAAAGGGCAAGAGAGCTCGTAAGACAATTCAAAGCATGGAAGGTAATACAAATACCTAGAGAGGAAAATGCAGAGGCAGATGCATTAGCAAACCTCGCAGCAGTTACAAAAGTAACAAATAAAGACAATACAATCGTCGTCTATCTATTCCATTCAGCAGTCGATCAGGGCAGAAATGAGGTAACTTTCAACAATTTAACCTGGGATTGGAGAAACTAAATTCTTAATTTTTTGCAGAATGGTACCGTGCCTGAAGACAAGAAAGCAGCTCAAGCACTTTGCCGCAAAGATGCACAGTACTGTCTCATTCACAACTCATTGTATCGCAAGATGTTCGGAGGACCCCTAGCTAAATGCCTCGGACCTAATCAAACGGAGTTCGTGATAAGAGAAGTCCATGAAGGACACTGTGGAAATCATTTGGGAGCAAGATCCTTGGTAAAAACCCTAATCAGAGCCGGGTAATATTGGCCTAAGATGGAAGAGGATGCCGAAAACTTCGTATCCAAATGCGAAAGGTGCCAGAGGTTCGCCAATAATATGCATCGACCAGAAGAACTATTGCATCCAATCATATCCCTATGGCCCTTCATGAAATGGGGTATGAATATAGTGAGACCTCTTCCCCCAGCTAAAGGACAGGTGCAGTTTCTGCTCGTGCTTACCGATTATTTCACAAAATGGGTAGAAGCAGAAGCATTCAAATAGGTGCGGGAAAAGAAAGTTAAAAGCTTCTTATGGCGAAACATAATATGCCGATTTGGGATACCGAAGGAGATCGTATGTGATAATGGCCCACAATTTATAGGCTCTCAAATCACGGAATTCTTTGAAAGCTGGCAAATTAAACGGATTACCTCAACGCCATATCATCCCATGGCTAATGGTCAAGCTGAGTCAACGAATAAAATCATCATTAACAATATAAAGAAGCGGTTAGATAAAGCCAAAGGAAATTGGCCTGATGAATTACCAGCGGTATTATGGGCATACAGAACAACATCAAAAACGACTACGGGAGAAACTCTTTTCGCACTTGTTTATGGCTCAGAAGCCTTAATACCCATGGATATTGGCGAACCAAGCATAAGGGTTATAACAGCTTCGGAAGAAACAAACGATGATGAATTGATGACCAATCTGGACCTGCTCGAACCACGAAGGGAAGCAACATTAATACGTATGGCAGCTCAAAAGCAAATCATAGAGCGATACTATAACCGTAAAGCTCATATCAGATACTTCAATATTGGGGACTTCGTACTCAAAAAAGTCTTTCAATCGACAAAAGAAGCAGGCGCAGGAAAGCTAAGTCTGAATTGGGAAGGACCTTACAAAGTTCGAGGCATAGATGGGAAGGGTGCCTATGGGTTGGAAGCCATGGACGGCAGAATCCTACCAATAAGCTGAAACGCCATCCACTTGAAAACGTACTACTTCTAAGGAAAAGAAGTATCCCCGGTCAGGTATCACACGTTCGATTTTATTTTGAACATTTAATGTTTTACTAACTTTTTTAGATGATAGGCATAAAGCTAACCCATCACCAGATGATGATATTAGACCTGCAAAGACACGAGGAAATAACACAATTCCCAGTCTAGGGTTACACTTTCTGATGGACGTTTTAAAGGGTTAAGCAGTCATCATCTAAAAAACTATATACCTTTGAGTCCCGTACGTTTTTCCTTTTCAGCAAAAGGACCACAAGGAAGGAATAATCAATTGCTCGAGATTTTATTCTTCAAAGCTCAAACACTTGGGGGACTATACAGTATGGAAGGCTAAAACGAAGCAAAAAAGACTATCGGAAAGTCAAAGCTCGAGCTTGAAGTTCCATCTACCCAACAAGTCAAGTGATACGAGCAAAATTGAAGAAACTGAGGACCTAAAATTCAAAAACCTTCGAACAATGTTCAGGTTGAAGGGCAAAGTAATAGCTACAAGAAAACAAAATGCACATCTTTTCACTTATTAAAAAACTGTTGTAAACAGTAAGGGGTAAAAGATCATCATCATTGTACTTATTCAAAAAACTGTTGAGATTAAAAACAATTACGAAATCTTTGTACTCATATAGAAAACTGTTATCAAATAAAACAGTTATAGATGAAAGATCAAAATCCTTGTATATGTTCAGAAAACTGTTATCAAATAAAACAGTTATGGATGAAAAAGCATTTCTCTCGTACTTATTAAAAAATTATTGTTAACAAAAACAGTTACGGACAAAAGCCCCTAATCATTATGAAAACTGTTACTAATGAAAAATAATTGTTTCCTTGTATTAATTCGAAAAAACTGTTACCTATGAAAAACAGTTATGAAATACAAGTGTATATCAAATCTGTTAAATGAAAACAGTTGCAACATGAGTTTTAGACGATAATCGAAACACATGTAAAATGTCGTGGAAGTTCAAACAAAAAACTTCCCTCAAGAAACATTCTTAAACATGTGAGAAATTCCTATCACTCTATTGCATTACTATGAAGTTGAGACGTCTTCTTCATTAAATTTCAATAAAAAAGGGCCCTCTTTTATAAGTAAAGCCTATTATAAACAAGGCTTACAAACACCGTGCCTACTATGAAAAGGCTCGAGTGATTTTATCATCTTCATGCGAAAGTTTAGAGGTACAACTAAAAACCTCAAAAATCAAAACATGCAAAAGACTTGAGAGTGAAACAAAAGCTCAAAACGGAAAAGTCATAATTTGCATATATATATATATATATATATATATAAGAGTGGCTAAGTAAGAACTAAGTACTAACTAATACTTAGCCACATATATAATTCTTACATTTAAAGGTGCCCCTAAGTTGTCAGTTGGGGACTTTAGCAAGATCCAAATTTACCCCCGATGGAGCTGGGGGTAACCACCAATCCAATAAAAAAGAAAGAGAACCAAAGCTTTAATCTTCTTGAGGAGGAGGATTGACTTCTTCATCGGCAGGGGGAACATGAGCAACTTGAGACGGAGAGGCATGAGAGACAGAAGTCTCACCATTAGGCGAAGAGAGGTTAATACCTTGTTGAGCCATCTCCATGGATTCCTTGGTTTTAGCTATTTCAGCACTAAGGTCGAAACCCTCTTGACTCATTTTCGTCAATGTGTCAAGGCGAGAATTCATATATGCCCAGCTCACATCGACAACAACCGCTTCTTCGAGATCTTCGTAATCTCTTGCCCATACTTGAAGCTCGGCCTTTAGCCCATCCTTCTCCGCTTCAGCAGCCTCATGGGCAGTGTTCAAAGGCGCAACCGACTCCTCCAGAGTTTGGACTCTATCTAATGCATTACGCAGTTCTTCTTGAGTCCGAGAGAGTGATTGTACGAGCTCGCCAGAATATTCCTCCTTTTGCCCTAACAAATCCTTCAAGTACCTAATCTCCCCCGAAGCTTGAGACAGTTGTTCAGCAAATGAAGATTCCAAAATGCTCTTATCCTTATCAGCCTGATTTGAAGAAGCCCTCTCCACTGCCAGTTCCGCTTCCATAATCCTCATCTGTCTCTTCAAGGTACTCCTTTCCTCCTTTAAGGCATCCATATCGATTCTTAAACTGTCATACTGTGCCTTCAAGTCGTCGAAATCATCCCACAACTCTTTTGTCTCTTGATCTGAATTCGAGATCCTCTTCATAAGCTCCATACCAATAAGATTGATCTACAAGAAACAAACCAATAGATATGATAAATTATTTAGATATGGTAAAATTCATATATGGAAATGGAATAAATTGCACCATACATTCAAGGAGGTATGCCACAACTTCATTGGCCCATGTAAGAGCTGTGTGGCTGGCTAGCTTGGTTTTCTCCGTGGGACCTATCAAAGGTTTGAGCCACACTTCGGACTTGCCCGTTTTCTTGAAAAGACTTCCCTCAACTGGAACTTCTATTATTATATCTCCCTGCTGGAAGACCCTACTTCGCTAACGGAAGGCACGGAAGCAGGCATAAATGGAACAACAACAGGCACAGAGGGTTGAGGAACTGGAGAAGCCGCGGGCAAAACAACAGGCACAGAGGATTGAAGAGTTGAGGAAACCACGGGCAAAGCAACAACAGAGGCAGTAATAAATAGTCGAGCGGAAGAGACATGAGGGGAAGATGAGACAGCTTCACTTAAAGAAACAGGAAAAAGAGCAGCCAAAGGGACATCATCAGAGGCAAGGTCAAAACCTTCATGAAACAAGTACTCTACAGAATCATGAACAGGGACTATGAAACATCTTCAGAGGTTGAGGGTCTAACTGCAGACACGGAAGGCAAAGTCATGGGTGTAGACTCGTCTTCCAAAACCACCTGCATTCTCCGTGACCTGTGCACCAAAGCACCCCCCTTTTCTTCTTCTTCTTCTTCTGCGGAACGAGATTCACCAACCTTCCTCTTCGAGGAAGACGAACCAACAATAATCTTTTAGGCCTGGGCCAAAGACATCTTCGGAACAGACGAAGCAGACACCCCACGAGCAGAAAATCCTATCAGAAAGGGAAAGATTTAGCAAGAAGAAAAAAGGCTCGAGTAAGAGAAGAAGTAAAAACAAAAGCTTCACTTACCGTGGGTCTTCACCTGCCAACCGTACTTCCCGGCGAAGAACTTCCAAGAACTTCCAAGGTCTTCAATAGTACCCATGATTGCTGAAAGAAGAAGAAACAGATACAGTGTTAATAAAACATCTCAAATCAAAAATAAGAAAAATAAATAAATGTGAGCTAAAATGTACTCAAGTGCACGATTCCACTTCTCAGGAAGGGAAGATTTTCTTCACCCACTAAACCAGCAGTGGGTACAGCGACGTACTAGAGGTACCAACCTCTGTCCCTATCATCTCTAGGGGTTACCAACACTCTTTTACTCCGAGCAGCCAAAGTAAAAACCCATTGACGAAATAGGGCAGGAGAGTAGATATGAATGAGATGGCTAAAAGTAAAAGGAACCGAGGCTAAATAAGCTAAACTTCTAAGACATGCGACAACTCTCCACACAAGCGGACCAACTTGTCCTAAGCAAATATTGAAGAAACGCCAAAACTCAATTATGACTGGGTCAATGGGAGGTTTGAACCCTAAAGTGAAAGGGTACTTATAAACAAAAGAATATCCCATCTTGTAAGACGTAATTCTTTGATTACTATTCGAAATATAGACAGGGAAATCAGACCTCCAAAAACACTCCCTTCGAACTAGGGAATCTGACATTCAGTAATAAGGGTTGGGTATCTCTCGACACTATCAAGGGAAGAAGACTGATCCACAAGAACTTGATTTTCCCTAGTAAAGACAAATTTAGCGGGAATAATCTCATCAACTCTGGGTTCACAAAGGTGTTCATCTTTACCTCTAGACAAAGAACGGGAAGCCCTAGCCCTAGGAGAAACTAGAGACCTGGCAGAAGGAGGGGAGACTATTTGAGAGGAAGAAGAGCCTCTGGATGGAGTGGATCCTAGACTCATTAGGCTACCACCCCTCCGACTCCTAGTCAGAGCAGAAGAAGGTGTGAAGTTCTCTACATCTATTACTCTTTTGGGTTGATTTGAAGAAGACATGTTTACAAAAGCAATTCTTTACAAGTAAAAGAGACAAGTTAGAAAGTGTTTCGTGAAAGTAAAGAAAAGAAGAAGGGTATTTATACTTAAGGGCAACCGTCAAACATGGAAAAAATAATGATGAAAAGTCATAATGGAAGGTGTCACTTCGGGACTGACGCAGCCGCAAAAAGCCCTAAAAGACGATGAATAATTGCAGAACCAATCCGAGAAGGACACGTGGTATGGGCATTAAATGGAAGTGACAAGCGAAGCCTATGTTCATAGAAGAATACAACGTTTCGAGGCAAAGCGGCGACAAAATATTCCCGCCATAAATGCGTATCCACTTACCAAATATTAATCGATAAATATATGGTAAGTGGGGGGGACTATCTGTATTGGTAAAAAAAAAAGAGTCTCACACGTAAGATGACTCTTGACAACTCAGCCATCTACGTGGATCAAGGAAAACGCGACAGCTGGATATGATTCTATAAAGAGGAACGGAACAAAGAGGCACTGTTCAATAAACCTTTGAGTTCATCAGCTACGGGGAACTCAACCTAATTAACACGAGGAAGAGACACGGTCAGAGTGAATCCGGACAGAGCTACGGGTAGATTTGAAAATCCTCAATTAATGACCTATACATTATGTAACTTTCACACAACAGTTACGGTTACCCTTTGTAATGCCTTATTAATGTAATAATTAGTCATTAATGAGCGATCATTGCAAGAATAAAACGTTATATTAAGAAGCCCCCTATATAAAGGAAGGGAATGTAACTTGTAATAGGCATCTGAACTTCGAATACAACCTACTTTACTTTTTCGCATATCATACTATTGTCTTTTACTTATTCGTCTTTATTCAATATAATTTCTTTGATTATCAGTAACCCGCGTTCATCCTAAAAATAGCTTTGGTCAAAGGATCTAATTCTTTGGTTAAACAAGTTTGGGATACTGTGTACATACCATTTCTGATTTCTTGGGATCATATGCTGGCATGTAGATTGTACAGACACATTTGGTGCATTTTGTTTATCGTTAGTTATATTACTGTCATGTTTAAGCTTACACACTGTTATTTATAAATATTGGAGGTTTAGTCCGTCACTACCTCTTAGACCATAGGTTGGGTTCGTTACTTCTAAGTTGGTGTACTCACGTTACCCCCTGCACCTTGTGTGCAGATCCAGGTACATTGGGACCCGACTCTGGTCATTGAGTAGCTGTCAGAGTTTCCATCAGAGTTGTCGAGGTAGCATCTGGCGACCGTGATCTCGTCGTCTCTTTCTTACTCTACCTGTCGTTATTTATTTTGAGACTATGTTATCCACTCCTCTTTTTCTTTACTTCATGTTATAGCAGCTCATGACTGAGTGACACTGGATCCGAGGTTGTAGAACTTAGATTGTGGTTTTCAGATATTGTTTCAAACTTCAAATTTATTATTATTATTATTATCCGCAGACCGGTTAAAAATGATATTTTTTTAGTAATTGAATTTATCATAGATAAATGGTTGGCTTGCCTGGTTCCACGACAGGCGTCATCACGACTCCAAAAATGGGCCGTGACAAGTTGGTATCAAAGCTCTAGGTTGAATAGGTCTCACCAGTCATGAGCAGGTTTAGTATAGCCTTGCGGATCGGTACGGAGACGTCTGTACTTATCTTCGAGAGGCTGCAGAACCCTTAGGAAACACCCCATATTCTTGAATTCTTGTCGTGCGAATCCATTTTATTCAGCCTGAAGCGTAACTCTTTGAATTCCTTTCATGTACTCGAATGCGCACGTGAGCGCTTGGTATCAGTTTTGCATCAACGGCTTGTGACTTTCATGGATGAGATATGATTTTTAGCATGTTGATAATGGGCCAATCGGGAGGACTTGAGGCCAGATTTTGTCTGTGGTTGGAGTGCTGAGATTTCATTTGTGTGAGCCGAATGTATGGGGGACTTATATGTCCGTTTGTGCCCTTACTGATGGGACTTTGTGACTAGATGACTACATGGTGAGTGTGATCTGAGGGTTAGATGTGTATGGGTTGTTTGATTGTGACAAAATGAATTGACGGGAGATGTAGCAAGAACTATTGAGTATTTGACTTCCGTCTTGAGTTGAATATGGCCTCGAGTTGTGAATGTATTGAAGGACCTCTCGTGTAGTTTAGTTGTGGGGTGAAGTGGATTCTCCTGTTGTGTCCTGAGTTTCGGGTGAATTTTTTTGAGCTGACCAATGCCCTAGCAACGTTCATGTATTCGATTAACGGTGTATTTCAGCAGTATTAGCACCCCTTTGTTATTGTATTTATTGATGGCCGCCTGGCGTACTCACGTAGCCAGGGGTAGCATACTCAGCAATTGATGATGGTATTATAAGGATCCAGGGAGGAGAAGCTCTAAGCAAAGTTCTCCAAGTGTAAATTTTGGCTCAGTTCAGTAGCACTCTTGGGACACGTGGTGTCCAGTGAACGTATCCATGTGGTTAGAGCTTCCAGAAGCTCAAGATTTCCTTGACCACAACTTCAGTGTTAGTATCGCCATCAGCTTCAGGTTCTTATACCGCTTATTGTGATGTCTCGAGGGTAGGCATTGATTGTGTTTTAATACAGGAAGTTATAGTGATTGTGTGATAGCTATGATTTTCGGAAGTGTATAGAGGGATGTCATTTTGAGGTTAAGCAGGCAGGGGTATCTCCTGCGGGTTGTCCTGAGGTGTGTGACCCTTATGTAGATCTGTAGTGAGTTCTCTCCTACCAGTAAATGATGTATGTGGTAAATTGAGTTTAGATCTCTTGTGGGAGTTGGCATGACCATTACAATGGTAAATTCAAGATTTGCATACGATTTGAGGGTTAGATGGTTTGGGTCATATGAGCTTATGGAGGATTTAGTTGAATCTCACCGCAGTATCGTGGCAGTGATAACGTATGGGCATCGTGAGTTATTGTTTGTCTTGATATTTAGCGTTGAGCCAAGTGAGGGAGCCCATTAATGGTAAGTTGATTACACGATTATATGTTGTATTGGTTTTGGTTCGAGGTATATTGGTGAATCAGTTATGACCTGCAGAGGTGGAGTCTGTGAATGACTCGAGTAATGGAAATCCTTTGATACAGGTTGTAATGTACTCTACGGGTAAGTGGACTTTATTGTAAGGATTGAGTGGTAAATGGAAAAGTGTAGTGTGTGCAGTATGAGTTGCTTGTTGCTTCAAATGTGTGGACCCCTTCTCTAGTATGTAGGTTGCAAACGAGGTCAGGTCGTTCTATTTACTTGGTCAGTGTAATTGAAATTTGCGTAGAGTGAATGACATTCGAGAATGGTTCTGACGGATTCAAGGTCATATGTAGCGATTGAGGATCTTCAAGGTGTGAATCAGACTAGAACTGAGATTTACGTGGAGGTGTCAAGGCTTGTGGTACATTTGCATTATCATAGATTCTTCATATCAGTATCAAGAAGATGGAGGTAATGGCTTTAGTTTTGCAGGAAGTCTCTTCAGGGTAAGTATTTTGAATGTGGTGCTTTTGGGGATATTTGAGAGAGTATTCATCGGTTTACGAGCCTTAGACGGTATGGTTTCATGCTTGGGTATCGTGTGGTGATCCTGGGGTAAGATTTGCGGTATTATGGCAAGATGAAGTATCAATTCGAAGGTAAGTCAGAAGGAACATGAATAAATAGGACAACTTGGTAGTAGGTCGAATCAGCATGATAAGGGATATGATTAGTTCTGTGGGTGTTATGAAGTAATGAGTTGTTACAGGTGTTTCTTGGCAGTTCTCTTTGGATTTGGTGGCATGCGTAGCTTGGTTGAGTTAGAAGGATTCGGTCCTGACGGTTGGTGTTGTACAAATGTGATTCGGAGAGTTCTTGATGGTTTCTACCATGATTAGAGATGCATATTTTCTTCTGGCGTGAGGGCCATGTGATGTATAGTGATTTTACTTCTGAATGGGATATATGGAAAGTTCATGGCTAGTTGGGTACATAATTGTTTGTGGCTCGGAAGGGAGCACGATGTTCTCATATTTATCATAAGATTTCATGGCGTATGCGGTATGTGGTGTAGAGTTGAGAATTTGCATATGTGAGATTCTTAGACAGCATCGGCAGTTTTGGACGACTAGGTAGATGATATCACTATTGGGCGACTTGATGAGGCTATACATTCTGAAACAATAATGTGTTGAGTTAAGGGTACTTCATTGGTATTTCAGTGCTCTTTTGCTGGATCGACTGCTGATATTCAAGGTTGCTTGGTGACACAGAGGGATTATGGGGGTATCCCTCGTGGAATGATTGAGTATTAGAGGCATGTTATATATTCGAGTGGTGGAAATCCTTTGATACAGGTTGTAATGTACTCTACGGGTAAGTGGACTTTATTGTAAGGATTGAGTGGTAAATGGAAAAGTGTAGTGTGTGCAGTATGAGTTGCTTGTTGCTTCAAATGTGTGGACCCCTTCTCTAGTATGTAGGTTGCAAACGAGGTCAGGTCGTTCTATTTACTTGGTCAGTGTAATTGAAATTTGCGTAGAGTGAATGACATTCGAGAATGGTTCTGACGATTCAAGGTCATATGTAGCGATTGAGGATCTTCAAGGTGTGAATCGGACTAGAACTGAGATTTACGTGGAGGTGTCAAGGCTTGTGGTGCATTTGCATTATCATAGATTCTTCATATCAGTATCAAGAAGATGGAGGTAATGGCTTTAGTTTTGCAGGAAGTCTCTTCAGGGTAAGTATTTTGAATGTGGTGCTTTTGGGGATATTTGAGAGATTATTCAGCGGTTTACGAGCCTTAGACGGTATGGTTTCATGCTTGGGTATCGTGTGGTGAGCCTGGGGTAAGATTTGCGGTATTATGGCAAGATGAAGTATCAATTCGAAGGTAAGTCAGAAGGAACTTGAATAAATAGGACAACTTGGTAGTAGGTCGAATCGGCATGATAAGGGATATGATTAGTTCTGTGGGTGTTATGAAGTAATGAGTTGTTACAGGTGTTTCTTGGCAGTTCTCTTTAGATTTGGTGGCATGCGTAGCTTGGTTGAGTTAGAAGGATTCGGTCCTGACGGTTGGTGTTGTACAAATGTGATTCGGAGAGTTCTTGATGGTTTCTACCATGATTAGAGATGCATATTTTCTTCTGGCGTGAGGGCCATGTGATGTATAGTGATTTTACTTCTGAATGGGATATATGGAAAGTTCATGGCTAGTTGGGTACATAATTGTTTGTGGCTCGGAAGGGAGCACGATGTTCTCATATTTATCATAAGATTTCATGGCGTATGCGGTATGTGGTGTAGAGTTGAGAATTTGCATATGTGAGATTCTTAGACAGCATCGGCAGTTTTGGACGACTAGGTAGATGATATCACTATTGGGCGACTTGATCAGGGTATACATTCTGAAACAACAATGTGTTGAGTTAAGGGTACTTCATTGGTATTTCAGTGCTCTTTTGCTGGATCAACTGCTGATATTCAAGGTTGCTTGGTGACACAGAGGGATTATGGGGGTATCCCTCGTGGAATGATTGAGTATTAGAGGCATGTTATATATTCGAGTGGTGGAATTGGGATTTGATATGGTGATTTGTGAGCCTCATGGACTACGAGACTGAGAGTTCTCATAAACATATTATTTTTTTGTAGTTGTGAACTACGAGGATGCGAGCAAATCTAGTCGGGTGTTGGTATATGCCATGATTCAGTCGTTATGAACTTTCGGAGAGTTATCTACCTATTGTTGGTGACCAGAGTTGACTTAGAGTTATTGGTAGGCCAGTATGGGTGTGTGTTCTGCACCGAGTCTGAGTTGTTGACTCCAAATTTCTATTGTTGAGAGATGTGCCATTCGATTGTCATTGAGCTTGTTCGTGTTTTGGAGTGATCTAGGAGTTACCTTTCGATGTTTCGAGGAGTTGTGCTCGTTGGTTGTATGTGCATACGGTGCAGTTCTATCTGGGCTTTATAGAGAGATATGAGTAAGGTAAGTAATTAGGTGTTGCAGGATTGATACGTATTGGTTATGTTCTTTCTGGTCGGGGTAGAATGGTATCGTCCGATTTCCCCGTGGTTATGACAATGCACTTTGAGTACTTGATGTTGAATTTCGCATGGTTATTGATTCTGAGCAAGGTGGCTTGAAGTATTTCATGTGAACCAGCGTGTGGATGGGATCACGCATTGTAGCGGAGTTAGGTAGAGGTAAGCTCCTTGGTGTCAGATTCATGCATTCTGATTTTACGATGTGTGCCAAGATTTTAGCATGATGTGGTAATGGTAAGTGTTAGTGGCAGGATAGTCCTCTCATGTGAATCTTCTATTTTATGAATTGAGCTTTTGGGATATTGTAATTGAGTGCACGAGTTGCACAAGTTATGGCTCTGGATGGTATTGATGCTGATCGGACAAATGGTTGCTCGCTTCTACGTGTTCTTTCATCATCGGCAATATATGGAAGTGTTAGAGCGAGGCATTACTTGATAGGAGGATATGTACCGGTATTGGGTCGTTTTGAGCAGCTATTGTGATTAGGAGTTATCACTATGGGTGGTTGAGTCATGCGTATATTATGTGATTTCATCTTGGGTTACGGATGTGGCTTGATACAACGGGTTCAGACTATTTCAACTTATAGTCGTGGAAATTTGATCTTGTAAATTATTTCAGAAGTGGAAATTTGATTCTAAGGTTTATGGGTCAGGATTGGGGTTCGAAATTTCAACTGTGTGGTGATCTTAGACCCATATGAGATAGGGTGACGTAGGATCACCCCCAAATATGTGCATGGTAAGTTTCACGACAATTTTGGCGGTGTTTGGAACAACTCTAGGCACGTTCGAGGACGAACGTATGTTTAAGTGGGGGAGAATGTAACGACCCGGTCGGTCGTTCCGTAGAATTTGCACAGTTATTCATGTTTCTGCCTTGTTATGCATTGTTTAGTTGTTTATGATGTGTTGGAGTCGGGTGGTTCGGGTTCAGAGTGGTTGTAATGAGAATTGAGACACTTAGTCTCTTAGAGTGGCCTTATAGTTAGAAAAGTCAACTGGGAGTTGACTTCTTGCTAAATGATCTCGGAATGCGGATTTTATGGCCCGGATAGCTTCGTTAGGTGATTTAGGACTTAGGAGTGTGTTCAGAATGTTTTTTTTGCGATGTCCGGTGTAGGATTAGGCTTGAATTGGCAAAAGTTAATTTTTGGTGATTTCTGATCGGCAGTGGAAAATAGGCTATCGGGGTCGGAATGAAATTCCGACAGTTGGAACAGGTTCGTAATGTCATTTTGGATATGTGTGCAAAATTTCAAGTCAATCGGAGGTGTTTTGGATAGTTTCGGCATCTTTGGTGGAATTTAGGAATTTCGGAGTTCATAGGCTTGAATTTGATGTTATTTTGGGTATTTCGAGGATGCGACTAAGTTCGGATGATCAATTATGATGTGTTGGTATGTTTGGTTGGGGTCCCGAGGGGCTCGGGATTGATTTCGAGATGGTTAACAGAAATTTTTGGTCTTGAAATGTGCAGCATCAACTGCTGGTGTGATTTTTCTGGTGTAACTGCACCTGCGGATGGGGAACCGCAGGTGCGGGCCCGCAGGATCGGAAAAGGCTCCGCAGATGCGGAATTTTGTCAGCCTAGGGGAAAGTCGCAGATGCGGACACTGGACCGCGCATGCGAGGTCGCAGGTGCGGAAGTGGAGCCGCAGGTGCGGGATTTGGCCCGTTTAATGAGAATGCGTATGTGCGGACCGCAGGTGCGAGGAAATGTGCCGCAAGTGCGAAAAGCCTGGGCAGAAAGTATAAAAGGAGGACTTAGCGATTTTTAGTCTTCTTTTCACCATTGTTATTGCGGGTTCCGAGCTTTTTGAGGGGTTTTGAAGAGGAAAACAATTGTTCTTCACTGAGGTAAGGTTTTTGGACTTTATAACTCGATTGTATGTGATTAGACCTAATTAGCGGTGTTAAATTGGGGGAAAATCAGTGGAAAAAAGGGAGAATTAGGGCTTGGGATTAAGAGACCTTCTAATGGTGATTGAGGGGTCATTTGGATTCCGATTTTAGTGTTCTTGACATGTATGGACTCGTGAGAGGATGAGGATCGTTTTGGTGTAAATTCTATCGAGTTCCGAGACGTGGGCCCGGGGATCGGGTTTGACCAATTTCGGGATTTTTGAGTATTTTGATAAATTTCAATTGGGTTTCATTCCTTGGCATATTATAATGGTATAAATCTGATTCTTGGTAGATTTGAAGCTCTCGGAGGCCGAATTTAGAGGCAAGGGCACTGCGGAGTAGTATTTTAGCCGGTTCTGAGGTAAGTAACATTTCCAAACTTGGAACTGAGGGTTCGAAACCCCAAATTTCCTGATATATGATGTTAATTAAGGTGACACACATGCCAAGTGATGGGTGTGCGGGGTTACACCGAATGTTTGTGGCCTGGCTTATCCCATGGCCCTGCTTAATGGTTATTTCGAGCTGAAACTCGTACTCTGAAGGTTGAAATTACTTTGAACATATTAGAAATCATGTCAAATATAAATGTTAAGGCATCACGCCCAATATGTTCAGACCCGAGTGGTCAGTTATTGATGTTTCTATTTGTGACTATTTGTTTTCATGTACTCAGTCCTGTTATAGCATATGTTTCATGCCTCAGTCTCAGTAATTGTTAGCTTATATACATGGTATCACTGTTTTGGGCTGATTCTTATATCTGCGAGCCTTGTGAGTGAGATTGGAAAGTATTGACTGAGTGAGGCCGAGAGCCTGATATTGAGACAGTTATGAGATCGGACTGCGCACCGCACTGATCCTCGAATCATCCCTTCGTTGGCTTGATATAGCTCTTGGGCTTATAGGAGCCCCTCCGGAGTCTTTACACCCCCAGTGAGCGCACAGATATTGAGGGATGGACCTTCCCTGGGCATGGATTTTGTCCGAAGTTATTGATATATTGAGGGATGGATCGTCCCTAGACATGGATCTTGTCCGAGTGATATGTTCCGGAGATGGATCTTTTCCGTGGGGCTGGACTGACGTTTTTCCTCAGTATTGAGTGACTACGTCACTTGTATTTATGTATAATCTGGGATGGACTTTCCCTGGGCTTGAGGGTCAATTCTAGTACTGAGTGGAATTCCTTGTGAGAGTTTGGGATACTGTGTACATACCATTTTTGATTTCTTGGGATCATATGCTGGCATGTAGATCGTGCAGGCACATTTGGTGCATTTTGTTTATCGTCAGTTATATTAATGTCATGCTCAAGTTTATACATTGTTATTTATAAATATCGGAGGTTTAGTCTGTCACTACCTCTCAGTCCATATGTTGGGTTCGTTACTTCTGAGTTGGTGTACTCACGTTACCCCCTACACCTTGTGTGCAGATCCAGGTACATTGGGACCCAGCTCTGGTCATTGAGTAGCTGTCAGAGTTTCCATCAGAGTTGTCGAGGTAGCAGCTGGCGACCTTGATCTCGTCATCTCTTTCTTACTCTACCCGTTGTTATTTATTTTGAGACTATGTTATCCACTCCTCTTTTTCTTTACTTCATGTTATAACATCTCATGACCGAGTGACACTGGATCCGGAGTTGTAGAACTTAGATTGTGGTTTTCAGATATTGTTACAAACTTCAGATTTATTATTATTATTATTATCCGCAGACTAGTTAAAAATAATATTTTTCTGGTAATTGAATTTATCTTAGATAAATGGTTGGCTTGCCTGGTTCCACGACAGG